>OZ023332.1:23721605-23746605 GCA_964007535.1 Brachyptera risi | reverse complement strand
GGCTCCTCCACCAATAACTCGGCGCATGAAACAAATATTGTCCTCAAGTCGTCTTTGAACAGAAACGAATGATTAAGTTCGGAGTGTAATTCAATTGGATTTCCTTTTGGATAAATGAGACTGGAATTTGAAGAATAACTCGGAAAAATCAGAAAAATCAGAGAACACATGTCTTCGAAAATATTGACGTATTTTACTGAATAATCATCATTTTTGACCCAACTCATACATGTAACCTCATTTGAACTTGATCAGATTCTTTCGCTTGTCGTAGTCAATACAGAATCCCAATCACAATTACAATATAATTTTATTACCTTATGTAATAATTATATCTTACTATATATATATATATATATATATATATATATATATATATATATATATATATATATATATATATATATATATTTATATGAATATATATATATATATATATATATATATATATATATATATATATATATTAATTTATATATATATATATATATATATATATATATATATATATATATATATATTCATATATATACATAACCTATATAATATATATATATATATTATATATATATATATATATATATATATATATATATATATATATATATATATATATATATATATATATATATATATATTATATATATATATATATATATATAATCGAAATAATTCATCATATATTCTCGAGATCACGAGATTTCTGGAAAATAATAATGAGAGCAGAAATCACATTTTGAATGTATAGTATTATTTTCTTGGATATAGAATCATCAATATCATATCTATTTCTCTTCATGTCATCTGGGAAAACCAACATGGATCTTCGATACAACGTCCAAAGTCTGTTATAATCAAGCAATGGCAAAAACCCCTCGGTTTACTCACTTGGAAACGTTCTAGTTTCTACTGCATCTAGTGATTCCTTTCACAACTTTTTTATATTACTGCATTTTATATTGTTATATGACATTTTCACAATGTTTTCTTCGAATAAAACCAACTGGAATGCAGCTGAACTCACCAGACTGAACAATCATTGTGTTGCAAGCGACGTTGTAGTATACGTGTGAGTTTTCTCAACCTTATATACACACCGTGTTGAGATCCAAAAGAATACGTCAAGTTTATAAACTGTCACCTCAACTTGTTTTTGCGGATTTCACGCTAGAAGAAAATACTGTGAAGAATAAGCATTCTTAAATATACGAGAGACAGTCTGAACAATATAACCATATATGTCATTTCTTCCAGCTTGATGTCAACATCTTTCTTATTTATTGATTTTGTTGATAAATGAAATAATATGAAGAGTATATTTGTATAGTTTATTTTATACAAGTTTTACTCATTCATTTTGTTTTATTTTGCATGCCACAACTGAAGAATGTTATCTGTTGCAGACTACTTGTTGCCACATAGAAGAGGGAGAGTTCAAATCTTTCTCGGAACAACATAAACTACGCTCTCTTAAATATGACATAAATTTGGCAGACTTCTTTCACTCAACAAATGATAGGAATAAGAATAGAAATCATTCTTCTCTTGTCACACTGTACATATTTCAATTTTACGTTCCACCTCACGCGTGATAGAAAACATTGCCGAAGAAACTGAAAGTTCGTGAATGAATTCTTCGGTGTTATTATTATTGGAATTTCGATCAATTGTAGTACCTCTTCATTTCAGTTCTACCGAAAGACGGTCCTCATATAACTGGTGAAGAAAAACAGTATCAGATTGGAGACGAGATAAGTTTGAATTGTACTTCCGGTAAATCACATCCGGTTTCTCTGCTCCATTGGTACATTAATGACAAACAGGTACGTTCACGTCAAACTTTGAAAATATATATTTATTCTTCACTAACATCGACAGATTGACATAAAAGAACGATAATTAACTCATCAATCCAAAAGATTAAACGTAAAATAAATTATTTTCGAAATTCAAGTGGTAAACCATGAGTCCAAGTATCATATGTGCCGTTCAATAACTTTTGTCAGGGAAGAAGAATGTTGTATTTTCGTATTCATCTTTATCGCCTCCTTCTACTCTTTTCTGTCTCATTTTTCTTATTTTTCTGTCTTTTCTGTCCAAATATCATTTTCTTCTCATATTTTAATAATGTATGTCTACATTCTAGTTTCAAATATTCACCAAGTTTTGTTTCATTAAACGCATTTTTTCATCGTGTCGTAGCCTGCGTTCACTCTGACGGCTGAGTTACTTCTAAGCCATTGTTTTTTCAGTCAGAATAAATTTGTTTCCCATTGCATCACTACAATTTTCACATTCATTTATAACATTATCACTTGTTCGATTTCTGTGATCAATGTGATTTTAATTTCGGTCGTTAGATATGTCTATATTGATCAGTAACCTGACTCAATTTTCTATTCTGTTTATCATTTCAGCTTGTATGGGAAATGATGCCATCATGGGCAGAGAATTTTTATTGGAACCAGCAAGTTATTTCAGATGTAGCAATAAGAAATAATCACTTTTCTGTTATCCAACATACCTGAAGGCATTTCAACAATTTGAACTTCATTAGCTAACGACATTTTCAGATAACTCTGTCAGAGACAGAAAATAATTTGTGTATTTTTAAATTGACGACACATTGTGTCTTCTATAAATTACTTGAAATTTATGCTCCGATGGCGTTCTGATAGAAAATAGCAATTAAGAAAGTGTATATCGATCTTGATATATGTGGCTGTTGATTGTTACATATATTTTAATTACATATCATCAAAACGAATCACATTGGGTATTTTCTCTGAATTGCAGTGTACGATAATTCTAATCATTTCATACAGTTTAACAGTTTAACAGTTATATATGCAGCAGGTCTATAAGGTGAGGAGCCTCTAGTCGATAAAATATTGTAGGTAAGGGTGTGAGGAGATTGAGAAGCATGCTCATGCATCATGATCTTTCAGTTGAATCGTGTCAACTTGATATAAAAAATGATCATTCAATTGAATTATTCAAAATCGAAATTATGTACATATTTCTTTAAAAAAGGCCTCTTCATGATATTATGTCAACTACCGGCCATCTTATTGCAAATAGCATAATGCGCTTGAGTGGTGCTCAAGAGAGTAATAAAACTCTAGTTTTAAACATTTTGGCGATGGTCAATAACAGCTACTAATACTCGTGAATATCAGAATTGCCACAATTACAGATCTCAAATATATAAACTATATACCCGTATATCACTTGAAACTTAAATATTTTAATACGTACATTATTTTTAACGTCATTCATCCAACCCGACGTTAATCTTCTAGGCCTAACAAGTTAACTATATGATGTTTTCCTATATTTTCACATCTTCTAGAATTACTCTGAGAGCATAAAGTTAGTATTGCAATGAATTTAAACGCAGAGTCGTTACTACTTCCGACCTTAGCGACAAAACTATAACCCTTCAATAAACTCTGTAACCAGCTATCTGGGCCATCATCTTGCCATAAACTTCAACTTCTGCAGTCATCCATACTACTTTTACGAGGCGAGTCTTTCCATAGAGCCAAACACTTTATTTAAATGTCAAGTTATTCAAGTGATGGGACAATAATGTTGAAGCCCTTTGAAAGCGACAGGGTAAACAATTAGGATATCACTATGAGCACAATTTACATGTATTACATTTTGAGATATGGGAATAACTTGTGTTATATTCTAATTTGGATGACAATACCTCTGAGAATGAGTTACTTTTCAATAACTTTCATATAGGGAAAGTGTAACATTCAGCATATATATATATATATATATATATATATATATATATATATATATATATATATATATATATATATATATATATATATATATATATATATATATATATATATATATATATATATATATATATATATATATATATATATATATATATATATGTATATATATATATATATAGCATATAGAATTTATTCATTTAATTGAATGAAAAAATATATGGAATGAAACCTCCGGGCTCAGGTTCGAAATATCACACTGTAGGACTATAGCTTCTCATCCATATATCATTACCTTGCATAGCATTTGTCTTTACATTTTGAGTATTGAAATCTCATATAATAAAGAGTAAGAAAAACGTTGGTTCATCACACTAGTTTTCACAACTTGATAAATTATCTATTTTTTTCAATACCAAACTAAAACTAGAAAAACTTCCCATCAGTGTAAGGTATACCCTATCATAAAATCAAATTTCCGTATCTTTCGATTGACAGACCAGTATTTCACATGAGCTTTTCATGATCTAGGTAATCGGTGGTGACTTCTTGATCGAGTATCCGCCAGTAGTCCACGTCCATGGCCTGCTATCATCAACGTTAGGCTTAAGATTCACCGTCACATCACGGCATTTCCTCGGCGGCGACATGAGGGTCCGTTGCGTCGCTCGTGTCTCCCCCGTTCTTTGGGAGGGTGACAAGGAGAGCGTCGTCGCTAGAGTCGAACCGCTCGCTAATAACATCAGAGAGGCCTACCTTCTCGGTAGGTTATGATATATGATATACGTATATGATAAGACATTTTATTTCTACGCTCGTTTGGCTGTCTTTATATATATATTTTCATGTGCGAAGAATGTGAAGTGACAAGGGATCAGCTATTGTTCAGTGGTATGTTCGCCTCAAAGCGGAGCCTACCTTTCTTTGGAGTCTAAGCGTGCCAACATACATTTCTCATATCATATATTTCATATATGCAGTTTTGTCAGATAGACACACATGAAAAAGTATATTTTTTGGAATATCTAATATTTAAAGGTGAGACATTTGTATTTAATTATACATCTATTGATTCCATGTGTGTATTTGAAACGATGAAATTGCATTTTTTTCAACTCGAAACTTTTCACCCTGTGGGCTGTTTATGGAGGGTTTAAACTCCCCCTACACCCACAATGTTGTGAGGTTTGTCACCCTTCTATCAATTAGGGCTGCCAGAGGTACTTTTTCGCGAATAAATCACTGTCATTGTGGGAATCAATCAGTGAAATGGGTTGAAGTCAAAGCGACCACAGATAATAATGTGTGCTTATGATGATTGGAATGAGGTATACAAATTTTATTAGAATCAATCAGTGAAATGGTTTTGAAGTCAAACCGACCGCAGATATAATAATGTATGCTTATCTCTTGTCATCAGCATGTTCTCGTAGATGAGAAGATCATGGTTTTAATTATTTCAACCCTTCGCTTCAACACGATCATAAATGTGCATGAACTCATTTCGTACAATCGTAATAAATTGTAACCTACATGTAAAATGAATTATTGAATTAATTCGTTCATTACTTGTAATTGAATCTCATTCGTGATGTATACTCAATAATATTTCATATAACATTAGGAATAGTTTCTATTTTCATATTCGTATTTGAAACTCCAGATCGCATACTAGGCCCTATACTAGCATAGTTTATTTCGCTGAATTATGATAATTAGAAAGGAAAAAATAATATTTTTCCACAGAATAATGTTACTATTCATTTATATCGACGGATACTTGTTTTCGTAAATGATGATTGTGGTACTTGAGTGAACCTATGTTATCTGATGATTTCTCATGGATAAAGCTCGATTGAAATCAATATAATTTCATCAATTCAACTCCAATGAGGATCAACTTTTCGAATTTCGGACTTTTATCAATAGTATTTATTCTTGACAAAACATTTTAATTTTTGATTCCGATAGAATGAATTGATCAAATTATGGTTACGTCTAGAACGAAGTATATCATGATAAATGGAGTGTGCATGTGACTTTAGTGTACAGTGACTCATTTAAAATTATGTGTTCATGTATGTACGTGTACATGTGTGTTTCGAAAATTTTGGTATCCTGATTTTATTGATTCAGTTTATTCATCACTCCAGTTTATCGTTCATGGATGTGAAAAGTATTTTCTACAGTTGCTATATATACAGTTGCTACAGTTATATATATATATATATATATATATATATATATATATATATATATATATATATATATATATATATATATATATATATATATATATATATATATATATATATATATATATATTCATGAACTTGTATAGGCCCATACATTCTATAAAAGTCGGAACTTCAAATCCTCTAAAATCTAGGCTGAAGATATTATTCTAAAAATTCAACATCACTTTGGTATCGGTATATACCGGTTGGGTTGTATCCAAGAGATACGAGATCAGATGAGAGATGATTGTGTATGAACTGAACAATTGTGAAAACTTTCCTCATTGTTGACAAACTCAGCTTCAAACATGTAACCCTTTTGAAAAATCTTCGGTAATCGTGAGTCGCGTCCTGAACAATTATTGACTCTCAAAATAGCACAGCTATAGGCATATACATATAAAGCAGGGTTTCCAGTTTCGATTTTTCCTTGTCGTCCGACACGATTTTCCCAACTGGCCAATCATAAACCAGTATTCACCTAAACAACATGGCGGTTCACGACATCATTTCGGTACCGATTCGGTGTCGTTATCATTGACTCAACTTCAACTTTTGTCGGCCGAAACTACGATTCTACCGGAAGTTACACTCACACTACTCACATTCGAAGAAGCCTGTGAGTTTAAAGGTAATGAAGGCTATGGCTATGACGTAACGAAAACGTTACGGTGCAGCGAAGTGGAAACAGGCATGACCAAAATCGTACCGATATCGTGTCGGACGACAAGAAAAAATCGGAACTGGAAACCCTGCTTAACGATGGCATTTGTGTGTTTCATATTGGTACTACTTTTGACTTCAGTGGATGTATGAATAGCAGAGTTTTGGAGATGTCACATCAATCGTTCCATTATTATTGTATTCAATATGCTTATATTATCTGCACACACTCTATAGTCTTCGATTATGAACGGGTACGGTCAATCTGATAATAAGATGTGATAAAATAGTATAACAAGGATTTTTTCCATCTGATATAATATCGAATTTGTGACGTGGAATGAGGATTGTAACGCGCGATCAACCGTGAAAGGGTGCTTGACTTCATATATTTCATGTGATGTCGATGATTTTCACTCAACTCTCTTTGATACTTTAATTTGAATAACTACCAAAAGTACTCCACTTGAACAATTGCGAGTGTATAAAGATACGCGTGGAAATTACGAAACTGAATTATATCTTAATTAAGTCCGGGAAATTATTTAATAATTCAAGCACAGTCTTAAAATTGAATTAACTCTCCATTTTATTTTCAGCGAATGTTTCTCTTTTCAAACAATAACAAAACCACACCAAAACCGTATAACGTTGAATTAACATCCACAATTTTACCATCGAATTATTTCACGCATCAACTACATTTCAATTAGTATAATTAAGAAACGCTTTGCATAACAAAAAGATTCACTAGAATACAGCAAGCTGAGGGCATTTAAATAGAATTGGAACGTATTTGTATTATATTATTATACCCTTAGAATTCCCAGCAACATACATCGTTCACGCACATCTCTCATAACAGCAGCTCGTCTGTGCATGATGCATGTTATTTCGACTAATTTAGTTACGTATAATAGTCCGTTGTTGTGTTTTTGTACATGTTTGTACCATCTATGTTTTACGACTCTCTGGAGAGCTTTTCACTACGCCCTTGATACCTTCTAGCCTTTCACGACGCTTTCACGACCTTTTGCAGAGACGTCTGAATTACCTCTCCCTCCACCACCTCCCACACACCACCTCATCCCAGTCCACCAGCAACGTGTTAAAGGGTTTTAATTTCAATTTAAATACCTGTATAAGGTCTTTCTTATATAAAAGATCTTGTCTCATATGATATGAATGTGTCCTATTTAGTTAAAGGCTCGTCGAGTCATTGCAGTGCCTCTGTCGCCGTCGTCATCCTCCTTGCGTCAACGTCGATCGCTCTGTCACGTGTCACGTGACTTTATACCGGGAACTTGTTCTTCTTCTTCTTATTCCCCGTGTGATAAGTTAATTTACAGACAATCCATCAGATCTAGTGAACTCTTATTAACTTCCACCATGACTTCGTTCTCCCGAGGATATTTTGTCAAGCTGTGACGTAGAAGTAGGTCTTCAGTTTGAGAGATCCTCTCATGTGCTTCAAAGTGATTGAGATACTGTTCTCCGACTCATCTACGTTTTATATTGTATAATATCGAATGTCACAGACCTCTGCTAATGGCGATGTATAACGTAATTACATAATTGCATTATTCAAAAGCTACTGAAACTGTACGGTAGCCTATACCGTAGTACATAAGAATATATATGCAAGGGTAAACTTTGTGACGGCAAATAGAAGTGGGGTGGTTCTTTGTGAAATACTGTTTGCTAAACAAAACCTTACTTTTCAATCCTCATTAGTGTAGAATGTCATTATTGAAGTGGCTGTGGCAGTCGATGGAGGAAGATATTTCCATTTACGAGTAGTTAATACGATTAAGGGGTGTGAGAGCTGATGTGAAGAGTTTTTATGTAAATTGAAGAAATCATTAAGTGTATATATTATTCATATTTTATTGAGTTCAAGAAGAATTCGAAATTTTTTCTGTATAATGCTGGTGAAAATAATTCAAAATATGATATTGATATGACTTTATTATTGGAATATAATTGGCTATTCTGTAGTGAATGTATAATGATAGATTGAATCAGTTATTATATTTCAGTCAGTATCATAATTATACAGCATACTAACGTGTTCACATTAAACTAGCCATTTCACATTATAAATTTTCTCCCAACATTTACTGAATATTTTTTATTGTGATTGAATATAATTTGCATAAAGAAATAAGTAAATGACTGAAGTGCAGCTTTTTTATTAGTTCTGTAGATATTTCAGCATTTATTCTATGGAACTAGAACCATATTTACGACGGAGTAGATATTCTACGAATGAGAATAAAATATTAACTGTTGGAACCATGAGCAACGTCGACAATCGACTGAAGAGAGAAAAGTTTTTCACGGCGTAGTCATAATAAATCCACAATCAATGCTCAAGGATACAACAAAGGTAAGTAAGAACTTCATGATTCTATTTAGACATTCAATTGCAGTCACATCTGAGAAATTGTTTGAGTATAAATTGAAACTCACATTTTTTATCTGCTCACACATTACTAGTGTTCACACATCACATTACTTACATTACACATACACATTACAATATCCATTTCAAGATAAAAATAATACCTCATTTAAGAGACGTTGTCGTAATCTATGATGTAGTTCTAAAGTATATGTCAAGGAGAGATGAAACTGACGTCAGAGATTTTTTCCCCGCCAAGTTACTCCCACTACTTTCTTCGTTGGGATGAGAGCTACGATGTCTTTGCCAAGGTTTCCAACGAAGCGAATAGTGGGGGTAACTTGACGAGGAAAAATCTCTGATGTCAGGCTCATCTCTCTTTGACATTCCCTTTAGCGCAGTTTATTCTATGGCCGCCCTTGTGGTTCGGTCAACTATCGAACTACTTTAGGAACCGGAGTTGGGTCGGGCGTGGGTTCGAGTCCAGTATAAGGATTGAGTTTTTTAAAACGTCCTTTCATCAATTCGTGGTTTTACTATCACCCGCTCATTCATACCTCCATATAACCTAGGTGTTGGTGGGGTCGTTAAGCAGCATTTGAATGTTGTTGTTTTCCTAGTGTCTATGTAGCTGAGTTGCTTTACTTGGTATGTGTCCTATACAATGTTATTGACAAATTACCCTCATCACTACGTCAATATCACGTGTCAGTGCAATATGGCAGACAACCATACCCTAGTGAACCTCCCTTAACGATAACAATGAAAGAATGCTAGTTTAGCTTTTGATTTGGTTGTATTATTTCAACTCTTCAAAGACCAGTGCTAGAAAAGTTTACTATCCCGATTAGTTCGTAAGTTCTTTGATATATTCGGAATTTCTTTGTCACACACACCTCATAGTTGCTCCACTTAGATAGTGTAGGACGCAAAGGAATTAAATCGGCGTCAAAGTCGGCCAGAGTGAGTGGTCTGGAAAATTGAGAAACAATATTCAATCGGTTAATGTGTGTAGGCCTATACCACAATGTCCATTGGAAGTGAGCCTAATGATTTTTTTATTTTCAAATCAAATAAAAATGACCTTTGCATATGAGTGATGAGTAAATGGTAAACTATTTCCTCACATCAAATTTAATGATTGAGAAAAATATGGAGAGATGAAAAATTCGTATTTCTGTATTTTTATTGATTTTTCATTAGTACAAATTTCACATGGCGTATTAAAAACCATTCTTATTCGGGAATCTCGGACATTACCCACATTCTGGCTTAAGAGGAGAATTGATAATCATCAGATTCATATAATTCTAAATAATGAATGAGATTCAATTCATTATGATGTGGTAAAACATGGTTATCACTAAATGATAGTATGCAAAATGAACGTATGATGAGAAATGAAAAATTGATGGTTCAACGATCAAAGGTAGTCGTTCTCTCTTATGATACATTGCACAGTGTATCACTCATTCTATATTATGTTTTTTGAAATGTGATACACAAATAAGCATAAATGTGTCAACAATCGTGCAAACATGTCGGCCAAATCATCAACTGATCAGATGAGCAGAGCAAAGACTTAATTTCACAGTACTCGAAAAAAAATGATCCATTTTTTTTTGGCGCTCCCTAGGGCAAACGGAAGTACTAATTCAGTTGAAACTTGGCATACACAAGTGTCATCATCAAACTCGATACGGTACTGTACAGTTTTCAGAAGTAATCAACCACTTATGAAAAAACACATATCAAAATTTAAAAAAAAACATGAGAATATTCCAGAGGAGAAAATATGGGAAATAATTCCTCCGGATGAATTCCAATTTTCACGGAATATTAATATAATCATTATATAATAGTTTCACATAAATGGGATCAGCCGCTTTTATATGTATTTTTTCAACATCAAATAGAGCTATCAAAGAAACCCGCCGGGAACAGGTATAACTAATTAACGTATACAACAATCAAAATTAGTAATGTATATAACATGATGGCAGTGACATAAATGTTTCAAAGTCAAGGTGACCATCAATATTTCAAATTAATATGCCTATACCGCTCATTCAACAACGAATGTGTTGGGTTTTATTAGTAGGCCTATAGGTTTCAATTTCAATCCGTCAATTGTCGTAGTCTTAGGGCGTAATGAATTTGACACGAATGCAATAAAAAGTATAATACTTATACCTATATACTCTCATACCTTATTATGTGTAATATGAGGCTACGAATATTAGTTTTAATGAAATTCCATGGTTCATTTTTCGTTCAGTTTTTTTTTTCATAAATTCATAATCATCTTGTACACCTATAGTTCATCAATTGTATATATAAATTTCTCAATTTTGTTATCTTCGACACATTTAGAAATCTCTAAAAAAAATCCAACATGACAATCATAAAAGAAATGATGGAAGATTATCATTGCAAATCATAAATGTAATTGATCAAAAAAAGACACTAGGTATGTGTTCTCATCCGTGGCCTGTCCCTCGTGACTTATTCAGCCAGGACATCGCTTACGAAAATGGAGTCAGGTCGGGTGTGGATCAAATCGCACAAGTGAATCTTATTTCACCTCTCATCACTAAGTTGTCGTTTCATCGCCATGCTCTCAATTGTACCCCATATAAGCAATATGTTGGTGGGACTGTTCAAAACAATTGAAAAAATATATCCACGCGACTTTGATTAGAACAATTTTACTCATGTGTAAACAGAATGAGGATATTGTTGTTGGTGGTTATTGCGTTATAACTCAGCTCGAAAAGTTTAATATTTTTCAAATAGAGAGTTTTCATCGTGGATTCAGCCATTCACAAGTCATAGTATTTATTTTTCACCCTTTATAGATCAATTATAGATGTACTGTGCTCAAAATCTTTGCCGTACATTTTTTTAGCAACTGACCGACCTGGTGATTATAACCAAGTGAACTACTGATTAAAAAATTTGAATTGTATTCAAACTCAGAGCCGGTTTCACCAACTGATTACTAAGCTTCAATTAATCAATGATTGAATCAAGATACGATACTAGCATACGTCACCAAGGGTGATAACAAGTTGATTTTCTAATTGCTCAATTCACTAATCATCAGTTGGTGAAACCAGCTCTTAATTCAAAAAAGCACAAACTCAAAATTGAACAATTATTAAAGTTAGTGATTAATACAGTTTGAAATTTGAATCACCAAAAAAAAATGAACCTCTTTGAAATACAGAATATATATATTTTTCAATTCGAACCCATCACTTCTCTCACATATACTTCTTTTTGATTTATTCTCTCCCTCAAAAAATAACCCAACTTTGTGTAAGATCAGATTAGTAACATCGACTTCCAATACCAACGTGATTGATTATTCCAACCCTTATTCATGACTAATCAAGCGTCAATATTTTTAATTACTTAAAAAGTCTTGCAACGCACTATACAACCAGCATACACAGAGTGAAGGACCCAGCCGCCAAAGTTCGGAGTAGTAATCAAGTTATAAGGGTATTCTCCCCCACGCAACTTACCCATCACTTAAAATGGAATACGACAAGCATTTTAGGGTTATACGATCCAACTCTTCGTAAACTGATGAAAGCTAATAACTAAAGCAGAGACATAATCGCTCTGCCAGATTTAATGCTGCAATGTCAGGGAGTAAAAATGTCAACTCACTTTTTCAGATTTATTCGAGGGATTTCAGCACAAAACAAATCTTTTAGAATAATCCCTTTGCTTCGAAATATAGTAGTAGCTGTGGTATTACGTTCTGCTACGCTCTACTATATTGAGTTGGATACCAAGCTTTTTCATTTTTTTTTCTCTCAATCAAAACCCCTGATACGAGACAAATAACAATGTCCCCGAATCTCAAAGTGTGAGTCCAATCGCTCAGCCGTATAGATTGAGTTATATTATTGAGTTTATGTTTCTCGCCATAACAGGCTGCGAACTAGATAACCCTAGCGCGTAATCCTAAAGCGCTGCGAGGTCAAAATTTAACCCTCACAACCCTTAGGCTTGATATTACAAAGTCCAGTCAGCCTTGTTCTGAGAGTTAGTGAGAACAAATAGCAATGGGTAACCATGGTGATGAATATACTCAATTATCTGTTGAACCTATTCGTATGTTGGTATTAGTCCAATCATTGTAGGCCCAGTCTTGTTACGGCTGGAGTTTTGGGATCAGTTTGAATTTCAAAGATGTCGCAACCTTGAAATGGATTTAAAATGAGATGAAAAGAAATATGATTTCAAAAATTGAGGTGATGATTTCTAGTTTCCCAAAAGATCAGGGAAAAGAATATCGTCAATAATTCGTTGAAATTCAGTTGCATATGGTTCTGATGTCCTTTAATATTAGGTAAATAGAAAAATCGGTTGTGAAATTCGGGGTTGATACTACTTATCTTCATAAGACGAGCTTCAGCGAGGATTCAATTTGACATACTGAAGAAAATTGTTGTTCGTTCATATGTTGTTTTTTATGTTTTTTGTCGGTTCTCCACAGGTCAAACGGCTACAGCTATCAACTACAAACATTTTTTCGTGATGGTTCCTCATCTAACTTAGATCTGCATAGTTGTGTGGTATTATCCGATGATAATTTTTTTTTTATGAATTCTAGAAATTTCAAAAATACCCATTAGAATAACACGTCGGAAAAAAAGAAGATATTTTTATTTTCAAAAAAAATGAAATTTTGCGTGAAGTTGAGTTACATTATGATACACATTTCTGAAAACTTTCACTTCGATCTGCTCGATTGGGTGAGCCATTTCGAAGAAAAACTATAAAATGTGCTGAATTGGTACTTCTTGAAGCAGTTTTTACCCATTTCTAACTTGAATGTCACCCAATTGGCGAATGTAGGCAAAAGTTTGGCAAAAAAGTCGACTTATTATTACTATCCACTCGTTTAACAACGCATATATGGCGTTTTTTTAGTAATTATACATTGAATAAAACCAGAAATGTTCACGCTCCTTGATGAATAATTGTGAAATATCTACATTGTAACATTGCGACAACATAATAACAATTGTACATTGCGAATGTATATAAATAAACTCTTTTGAGAAATATTCAAATAATCTCTAGAATATAGAATGATCTCAGTTCAGCACTGAGATTCGCAGTATTCCACTGTTAATTAGCATTCTGAACTTTGTATCACCTAATTATATTGTGATTACATTTTCTGACATCGCAATGCTCACATGTGTGTACGGTTGCGGTGACATAAAGTGGTCGATCAAGTTACATTGAAATACATGCTGAAAATAATACACTGATAATTACTATACGGACTGAAACTAGGAGGCACTATGCATACGGTACTCCAAGTATGGTTAGTGGAAAAATTATCGGTCAAAAACGTGTGTGGATTTTATTCAAAATCGAATTAGGAAAACGGAATAAATAATTTTAGATAACCGTGAGTGTACTCACAGATATTATTTACTCGGTCACATGATGTGTTTGATCTATTCAGTCACATATAGAATGCATCCTAAAAAACATTTACTGACTTTACTTTGCCTTTCATTTTTCACACTAAAACAAGGAAGCGATGTTCATACACACACCATGTTCAGTCAATGAAAACATTGGTACAGAATAATTATGGATAGATTTTATTGAAATTGTTATCAAAATATGGTGATTATAAGTGTAAGGTATTTTTATTAACGAAAGAAGAAGTTGGTTCAAGACTAAATTATTCTGAAATCTTCCGTAATTAATAATTATATAATCTTGCTGCAATTTGGGATTCAAAGGTTTATAAAGTTGCAGTTGCGTTCTATATGCATGGTGTACCATTTCCTGAAGAAGCATAATAATAGGTGAATATTCAGACATCATTTGCATCCAAGTAAGGAGAAGGTAATTCACCCATTATAAAAACCACAAATATCACCGTTATATTCATATGGCTGTGGTATTTTTCTAGTGTTGAGATCGTGTAGAACAAAGTTCACGATAGGAAAAGCAACCGAGTCTTTCAAAAACGTTAAATCTTCAAAGTTTGCAGCAAGATTATTTGAGTTTCTGTAGTGTTGAAAATATTCAGTTGGAAGACTGATGTTTGCTCTCAGGGATGTAAGTGAATACAAATGTTACAGTGATATTGTGTTTGTGATGTTTGAAAAAAATCAATCTTCCCTAGTGAATACAATACCTCTCATTCACTCAAAAGTAACAATTTCAAACGATTCTATAATGAAATATAGAAGCATTTTTCAGAAGTTCATTTCAACTGGATTAAAAAGTATGAAATATATTTTTGGGGGACTTATTGAAGACCAATTACTCATTTGTATTCATCGTAGACGCTTCACAAAATTTGGATTGATGAAAGACGAATGAAGACATCAGAACTATTTTCACTGCAACTCAATCTTTTAGTAAATCAGGAGTTAGCAGACCGAGGTTCAAGTTGGGCCCATAAGTGAGTGCTGGAATGATACTGAATTGAAAGAAAATATCTACATTCTACAAAAGAGAAGAATAATCAATTTCGTTTGATAACCTTCCGAGTAAACTGAATTTACTGGAGCTACACCAAACACTGACCGAACACAGAGCTGTTTTAGGGCATGCTGTATTGACTGTCCCTCGTAACGCATTCTGACCCTTGGACCTCTGTCTCTCGCTAAATGTCATGCACTTCGTTTTCCACGTGTGCCACAGTGACTCGATGGGGGTGGTTTAGGTAATCAGTGTCGGTATTTCCTAATATGTATTCCTGAATTCTCTGTCCGCATATAGCAAGTGAATACGGTTCAATTGCAAGTTTAGTATGTGTTTGACTGTTTGAGAAGAGAGTATTTTTTCCTCTTTCTCATTCCGTCGTTGTTTCATTCATAAAGTCGCTATGTATTCTAGGAAAAATGCAATTTCACAAGTTTATGTGTTGATTAAATTATGAATGTTCGAATGTTTATCAACAATATTGTGTTTCGCTTTTTTCGTTCGGTTGAAAATGGTTGTTTCAACTTTATACGGTGAGCATAAAACGGTACAGTATTCTTTGTAACTATATTAGTGTTAGAATGGTTTACAGGTGTTGGTGAATATGTATTTTGGTCTACTTTCACGATAGAGTCTTTTACATCAATTCTCATAACTATAGGTATATTTGTTGTAACGTAACGTGTACTTGTTTTTTCTTATTTGGATGTGTATTTTAGTATAAATCCCACATCACGTATCACGATTTGTCATCATTTAATTACAATTTGTTGTTAAATATACTTGTTATGACGGATCCGATCGACCATCTTCCATATCTCACACAATCTCTTCACGAGCGTTTATCACTTCACGCATTCTTCTTACAAGAATACATTTGAGAAGTTAGATGCAAAGATTTTTCGTTCAGGATCGGGTTAACATAATATGCATCCGAATGTATAGACGTTTCAATGAATATCTGTACAGAGGCAAGATAGGTTCACTGATCCCTGAGAATATATATAGCTGGAGTATTAAGTGGATTGATAAATTCAGTGAATAGTAACGAATTGAGGAAATACATAAGTAAGCTCGAATACCTATTGCTTGATCTATGACTCTTCAATGGCTGTATGAACCATTCGATGTTGTGCTTCTTCCACGATTTGGGTTCAATTCAAATTTCAAATATCAATTGTCAATTCTAAAAATACTCAAAAACAGATTATTAATTATCATTCCAAAATTTTTTTTTTTTTAATAACATCGAAACTTGATACAAAATCATTGTTCCCCAATTACGCTATGGATGAAAGATAGGATCGTTTGGACGGGGCACCACAAGGGCGATCTTACCAATCAATTCCAAAATTGCCAACTTTATATATGTATATATATATATATATATATATATATATATATATATATATATATATATATATATATGATATTTAATATATATTATATATACATATATATATATATATATATATATAAATATATATATATATATATATATATATATATGTATGTGTGTAGACTTTCATAACGTATTAAATTATTAACATTATTATTTTCGGTAACACTTGTGTTATTTTTAAGAAACCATTTTAAAAATGTTTTTTAAAAATAACACAGGTGTTACCAAAAATGATGATATTGTTAATAATAAATATATATATATATATATATATATATATATATATATATATATATATATATATTCATATATTTCGTGAACTGATTCTTATAGTCACCTATAGTTTTGCCTATCATCCTCATGAGTGTTGATCTGTGAAAATTTGGCTAACGAGAAACAGTCACGAGAATCTACGCAAACATACAAACATGTGTATATAAATATATATTCATATATATATATACATATATATATATATATATATATATATATATATATATATATATATATATATATATATTCATGAATATTATATTTATATAGATATATATGTGTATATATATATATATATATATATATATATATATATATATATATATATATATATATATTCATATATATATATATATATATATATATATATATATATATATATATATATATATATATATATATATATATACATGATGGAATGCAAAATATCACTTTGTCGGGAAATCGAGCCCTGGACTTCTTGTTTGATACACAACTGGCCTCACCATCTGAGCTAACGAGGAGAGCTAACCGACTAATTTGTAATATGGGCACCGTGGACAGGCCTTCGCTTCTGGTTGCCTACCCCAGTGTTACTGGTGGCAACCGATAGCAATAAGCTGGGGGGCAATTATTCAGAATTATTATTCTCATCCATGCTAATGCAGGTAATGGAAGTACCAGATGTATTATTTCATTCATTTCCACAACACTTTTACCCTATATTTGAGCCGAACCAGAAAGAAAGAGAATTCAACATCAGTTACGAAAGAATGAAAATATATTATAGCTGAATTTTCAAAGACTTACGGACTTTGAGCACAACATTATATGGAATAGTATCATCTGGTTTGGTTTTCCTTCTGCTAGTTGACGAAGATCTATTAAATGTACAGCATTTTCTACTTTAGATACCATTTTCCGATTCAAAAGCCATCACAGTTATTGACTGATGAACATTCTGGGAAAGTGAATGATCAAATTTGGCGAATCATAATTCAAAGAAGGTATCGAACATTTTGTTTCAGTATTCTGTTAAAAAAAATGAAATAATTCAAACTTGTGAGTGTAAGCTTTAATACAATACATTTATGAAATGAAAGAACAATGAACAGTTCATTGCTGAACATTCAAGAACATTCAAGAACATTCATGAACATTCAAAAGAATTAACCGGACTCATGAGCCTATAAAAATAGGCTCATAAGTCCGATTTGCGAGAATCGCTTCTGCAAAGATTTGGGACACTCCAACTTTTAATTAGCAGGTAAGTTATGTTTTATGATTTGATAAAAATCAATTTATCCCAATTACCTCATAATTTCAAAATTGAAAATAAGTAGTACCGTACAAAAATAAGTACATTGTACAAAATCACACCATAGTGCACGCATGCAGACATGTTGAGCATAGCGTTAAATTTACCATCAAGAAAGATGCTCGAAATGGAAAGTCGCAAGTCCTACGAGTATTAAATTAATTCATCAAATTATGATCAGAGAATTAGCTTGTTTCCGAAATTAATTATTCTAGAAATGTTACGTTCTCAACTGTGAGTATCAGTTTATATGCCTACTCTTCCCAAGGCCTCTCCGCGGACCTGTTCTACTAAATTGAGCTGAATAAATTAAAACTATAGACCTATACGAATCAATTAGATGTATTTCACGTCACAACTGATGTAGTATCATATGAACATATAGAAGATATGATACTGTCTACCAATGAAGACATCAAAGCTAATTTTTGACGGTGATAATTTAGATTCATTTCTGACATTTCTCTTGCTTGAAAGTGGATTTCTCAATTTTCTTTCGCATTGTTTCAATTCATATCCCTACATACTTCAACACAACTATCACTCTGAAAGTTTCATATATTAGCGGCTTCGTCCGTTTGCCAAAAATATGAACACTTCAAATCTGAATAAGATGATTTTACGATATTTACGTATCACTTGTCATGGAAATTCAGTTGCATCTCATTGATTAGCCCCCAGTTTATTGCGGAATTCTACCGCTCTGAGCGTGACAGGTACAAACGCACGGTGTCAATAAGCTGCAGAAGTATATTGTATGTTTTGTCTTTCTGTCTATACAGTTAGCTTTTCATTTATGACAGATGCCAAGAAGTAGATTCACAACTAAGTTGTGAGCACAGAAATGAAGCAGCAAACTTTTAACGTAAACTCTCTCGAGATTTGATCGAGGAAGGAAGCTTGAAATAAGAACAGGAAATACATTTACTATGTCATCTTACGAGTGAACCTGGGAAATGTTTGTTGCTCTGAACAACAGAGCCCCCCCTCATGCCCCCCATTCCATGCCATGCCGCGCGCGATCCTCATAAAGAAAGTTTTGTTTTCCTTAACTAGAGTAGTTCTGCTCAAAGCTGCTTTCTCTACCGCAATTCGGGGATAACCCAGCGCGAGGCAACGAGCACCAGCAATAGGTCTGCCTAGTACCTGACGTCGTATTAGAACAACCAACATTTACATACTAAGTAGCCGAGAATATTCAACTCAATTTCGTATTGAAGTACGTATATTATAACAGTGTTTGAAAATTAAGACCGTACTTCTAATGAAGTAATTTCTACTGTGAGTTACATTCGTTATTATTTAACAGGAGCGTGTGCCTTCAACGATATTGGGGTACAGGCCATTCGTTATGCCAAGGATACGATAGTTGCATTTCAATTGATTTAGTTGAATTGGATACACTCTTGATAAAATAAAGTTTCAACGTTTATCAAGAGGCCGAATTGAGAAAAAATGTGGGAAGAGGCTATCCCCCTTCAGTCCCCACCCCCTTCCCCCGAAGGAAAATTGTAGCTTATAGCATCTTCCCAGAACGATTATATTATATTATTATATTTTATTATTATTATATTATTATATATTATCATTATATTATATTATCATATCATATTATATCAGCCTCAATTGTGGAACAATGATTCTGTATCAAGTATCGATGTTATTGAAAACAAAATATATATATATTATATATTATTACATTAACTTCAATATATTTTATCATCTTGATTTTTATTTTCTGGTAGGTACAATTTCTTCGAATCGATTAGTCAATTCATATGCATGAGTAAAAAACAAGCAAAGAATGAACAAAAATAAAATATTGTAAGATATTCGTTCACAAAAAAATAACAAATCATCGAAATTATATTTATCCAAACTTTCAAGCACATCATTCGGACAAGAGGTACAATAATCACGACCTATTTCATAACCTCTTGTAATGACTTCAAAATTAAGAAAGAGATAGTTCAGCATAATGTTAGCTCATTGACTTGAAGAGGTTCAAGTGCTATTCTCCACAATCACCTCCTTGGTCAACCACTACTAATCATCAGATTCTCACATTCTCACATTCATAATAGTGATATATATTTTGTCCGTTTTCGTCCGTTTTTCTTTCTGTCATAAGAAACAGCTTTCTGTCATCAATATACCAGACTGTTTCGATATGATTTCTCAGTGCTTTATGCACTTCAGGAGCTCGTGGCACCATTCCTAAATTTGTGTGCACATTTTTGGTTGACTCCAAAATTCCAAATAGGGTTCTATTACAGAATATTATCATCTAGCTGTGTTAAAAGATTCAGTCATGATTTTACAGAATCACTTATATTCTTTTAAATAATACTCATTTTATTTTTTTCTATTGTTTCGTTATATTCAGTTGGATTAGTTTGATATTTTTATTCTTGACTTTGTTCCGTAATTTTTTGCCATTTACATTTTTATAAGATTCTCACCATTATACATTCTTGTGCTGATTTATCACGCTGTACCATTTTGGTATCCCGCTTTGCGGACATCCGTCTGAATAAAGACTTTCTCTCTTATCATCAATTTCTCTAACCTAACAAAATAAGCTTACATATAGAATTCGTTCAAGTGAAATCACACATGTGTATATAATACATATATGATACACTTGAGGTATTCTTATGACCATCATTTTATATCACAAATTGACACTCAAACTATAACCATTGACCAATTGACTTCTAACTTCTATCTTTTGATTTTTAATTTTTGCTTCCAACTAGGCCTATGACCATCTTATTTTAATATTAATGTACTACCTTTTACAGTTAATTTAATTGTATACTTGTTTTTATTCCGTTCTTGACTTGGTAGTTGCTAGGTGGGCCTATTTATAAAAAATAGCATCTACCATTTATTTCAATTTATGTATATTTTCTTGTTGTTTGTTGTGTGTGATATATTATCTTTTATTTCACCCTTGACTGTCCATATGATCAACTTAAAAATGTTTCATTTTGAATTTTAATCCTCTTGTACGAAAATCAAAATAAATAAATAAATAAATGAACCAAAATCGCCCCAAATTTGGTTCTCCAATCACGATTTTTCCCTGCAACTCTTCTATTTGCTTTACTAACTCACAAACATATAATATTTCTATATTTTTGGAATTTGATTCCTTTCATCTGATTTAATTCATTCATTATATTCATTCATTGATTTATTCATTTGTCATATCATTTTAGTGTATCCGAGTGGCAACGGTTTGGCGGCAGTGGCAAGTGTACCTCTCTACCCAACGTTACACTAACTAGAAAGTACCGTAAATACGTTCCTTATCCTATTTTCTCCCCCCATTATTTATACCAGATCGAACGTATCTATCAAGTCTTTTGATAATAGAATTGAATAGGAGTAGATCGAACGATGTGTGCTCCCATTGTACCATATAAGTCCTGTTTCGCATCTAAGAAGCTCTTTGGTCTTCGGTCCATTGTCGCTTGTAAATTAGTTGAAATCGTTTGTTGTATGGCATCAAAGGTTTGAAACTTGAAATAAATTAGCAGGTTGTTCGGAACTGAACAAATGTTGCTGTTTGACCCGAAGGGTTTGACCCGCTTTGATTGTGTTCGTGGTTCATTAATAGCAGCGGTCACTTAAGGAACTTGTAATTGTATTTAAACTCGGCTGTTGGTACGACTAAAAGCATCAAGGCAACTTCCTACAGTCGACGCTTTATTATGATACGGATAGTGTTACCTCTAACGATTTTATGAGAGATATCCGAGTTGTAAATATTACAATAAACAAGAGAATGCAGGAATTAAGTAAATTAGGAATTAGAATTCAGGGTGAGTTTGAGGTTGGTTTAATTATTATGACTGTAAACCGTTATTAGTCACGTTACTCTATAAATTGTTTTCTAAAATTATAGGAGCCATTTAATATTATTTATCATTTGTTTTCCATTATTTGTCCAGTGACAATATTTTCAAATCGAAACTTGGAAACTATATATCAAAGGAGTATATTTATAACAATGTGGAGTATTTTAACGCATGTAACCACATGTGTATGAATTGACGACTTTGATAAATTCAATTAAAATATTAGTGACTAATATGAAATAGGACGAATTTATATATTTTTTTAATATGTTGATTCTGACACCTCACTTTGTGATGACTTTTGATTCAAGTTGACTGCCCATGTACTTTCATTTGGAATTATCTACAGATAACATTTGATTGTGAAATCCTTCGGATGAAAATGATCAATAATCAATGAAAAAAATATATAGTACTCATATTGTTCCATATTCATAGTTCTGTCACTCATTTCATATTTCAAGAACTGAGTTTGACCATATTTAATCATATTGATCAAATGATATTATGAGATATTATATCATAAGATTATATGTTTTGTATCATATTTGATGAGAGTTTCTTCAAATTTTCAGAATGAATTGATATGAATATCGCAATTGATATTTGCAACAAATTGGCTTATGGGACTTTTCCTTGAACGTATTTTTCCTATAGTCGACTAGAGTCTGGTGGTTCAAATGATGAATGTAATCAGATTGTTATTATTATTTCAATGGTGATTTCCATTATGCATCCCTTTGCTTAGAGAATAGATATACTATAATTAGATCTCACTTTGAAAAATGACTCTTGACTGAAAACTGATCTCCAATACGTTACTATCGTATGAAATATAAATTGAGATCCTTGAGTTATGAATGTTCTAACGAAGTAAAAGATCAGATCGAAGTAGTTAGAACAATTTCCAAGTAACTTTGTTTGAAAGGAATATATCAAAGTAATGTTTTACATAATACTAAGGTGTGTTGAATATGAACAGTTCGCAGCGATACTGTATAAACGTGAACAATAATAATTGCAAGCAAGTCTCAATAGAGCAATATATAATTGTAGCTGTAATAATTGCCACTGCACAAGTTACAGATAATTAAAACTTATTTTTGCTAATTTATAACTAGCTACGTCTGGTTTGGAAACATTATTATAGTTTAACAGAGGGCAATATTATGCAACCTGGTTTCGTTGCAAATATCAAGACTGTTATCTATAAAATTATCTACATCGTTGTCTAAATAAGCTACAAAGATGTAGCACGCATTTCCGGTCGTGAAAGTTGTACATCTCTATTCACAATGGTAATATTTTATAAGTCGACCATGAAACAATTAATTTCACTCTCAATTCATGTATGAGATTTATTATTTGATTATACCTCCGATAGAACAAATTGAAAAACTTTCATTGTATCAAATCTTGATAAACCAAATTCGCACTGAAGAGTATTTTCAAGATGCAATACTATTGTTTATAGCAACATGGTAGTGAGATCCGGGTTGAGGAAGCCGTTTCAACTATACAACTTTTATGGAAAGTCATTAAATGTAGATTTTTGAACAAACAGAACGTCCCTGAATAAAAAAACATGGCCAGTCATAAAATAATCAGATATTGTAATTAAATGGTTCTGAATATGTTATGATGGTGTGTTCAATTCAAAGCATACAGGATGGATCAAGAGATATAAAACATATAATAATATACGATTCGAATAAAATAATTATAATATTTTGACAGTCGAGACTGAAATATTAAAAGTGTTTGAGATATAAATTCATTATTCCGTTTCTTATGAACCATAACCAAAATAGAACACTTGAATTTGTTTCAGTTATGAACAGAGACTGTTACGTGAAGTAGTACTTTGCTCATCTATGAACTCAAACAAGGAATATTATCTTTCCACTTACTGTACGTGAACCTGTCAACTTCAAGTCATCATAGTGTGATCACAATTTGTAATTAGCTACTTTCATTATCGGATGAGTTAAGCGAAGACTCAGTTTCGCCTAATTTGAAAATACGTAGTTTTTTGTTGTTGAGTTTGCTCTACAGGTCAAGAGGAAGCAAAAAAAATGAAAGTAGCATGTCATTATCTAACTTGATACTGTATAGTTTCTAGGCATAATAATTTGAACTTCTATTGAGAAAAAAACATTTCGAAATTCTGAAAAAATGAGAATAACCTAGAGTGTTAAATTTGGGTAGAATATTTGTTCCGGATTTATTTTATTTCTAAATTTTACACTGATCAAATCAGCCGTTATAAAAAATAACAATGACGTTTTTTATCCACTGATAATTCTTTGAGCTATTATGAAGAGCAAAAAGTAAAATAAATTGAATCTTAAAACGACTAGAATAAATAATGAATAGAATGATGATAGGTATAGTTATTAGATACATAATGGTTCCAAAATGAAGGTGAGGCATTCCATTGTATTCCATATAAATCTGCCCATAATGCTTATTTTACAACGCATTGATTGCCTCTTCTTGGTTAAATTGTCGACTGCCATGCTCCAGATATTTTAAGTGGTTTGATAATATTTGCTCATAAACCATGTCATTGAGGGCTTTCATTCCGTGATGATTATATATACAGCAATAAAGGAATACTCAT
>OZ023332.1:23609105-23716605 GCA_964007535.1 Brachyptera risi | reverse complement strand
CAATTCGAATATATATTTCACATTGTTTGAGAAGGTAAGCATCTCAAATCCACATGCCTTACAATGCATTTCTATTATCTAGTAAATATCATCATATCCCGACATACTTCATGAAGTATTATATCATTACATCATGATATAGAATATGGATAAATAGTTCAATTAATTGATTCATCTAACTGGAACACGTTTGCTCACCCATTCGCTTGTCTATAGGATGGATCAATTTCGAACACTTGAATAACTGAACAGATTTGCATTTTCTCGCAATTCCAGCTGTCATACAATTATTTGTTACCAGTTCACGTCCTTGCGACTCGCTATGAATTCATTCAGCTGTAAAAAGACGCCATCTCTAATATAACGTATAATAACGCTAACAGTACATCCCTTGTAGGGCGTGTGTATTTGCTGCTTCTAAATGAACCAATGGACAGCATTCACGTATTCTAAATTACGTTTTGATGTATACAATATTATGTAACTTTTTCAGGGTCATTAGAACAGCAATGAAAGAAGTTTAATAAGTTGAAAGATGACTTTTGATTGACATTTTCAATTTTAAATATCCAGGTTTAAATTCCCTGTCGTTTTTGTTGAAATATCCAGGGGAGAATTTGATTTTAATCAACGCAGTCTCACATAATATGAGAAATCATGTTGGAAAATGAGTACGTCTTTGAAAGTTTCTTCACAAAAAAAAAGGAATCTGTTTTATATATTTTCAGATCTCGATAACTTAATATAATCACGAATAAATTTAAAATTTCTGATAAAATATTGTACTTTTGGAATAAGTGATGACATTATCGTACCGCAACTGTAAAAATTTAACAAGTGACGCTAATAAATATGCTCCTGATTGATGATGTTGATGTATAAATTCCATCAACAGCTATAATTACATAATTCGAATTGCAAATGACAGGTTGATGAGAAGCTGATCAAAAATAGCAGTATGAAAACATTTTAGTGTATTCATCAAAAACTGTTGAGGTGATACTGACACATTTCATATAAAATATAATACCAGTTTGGACACAGTGTATGAACAGTAGGTAGGCCTAATTATTGATTGCTCAACGACCCAAACCAAACGAACCCAACAGTACCCAACGAGCCCAACGAACCAACAGTTCGGACAATTGTGGGTACGAATTAGCATTTCGGTGGGAAGGGAATGCCGATATCCGCATTCAACAAGCGTTTGAAATTCTGGATGCTATATCTATGGTATAGCACACCTGTATCTCTTCAGCGTGATCATCCTCACTAAATCGAATATTTCCTCCCAAGTTATGAATGAACACAACCTTGATCCCCATTCCCTCTGCAGACATGCAGACACTCAAACGCCTACATTGAACATTTTCACAAGGAGTTCATCTTACGCTGGAGCGACTTTTTGTAGCAGATTAAATGATGGAAATTAATCAATCCCGAAATAATAATTCAAATTTTACACACAAACAATTGAGTTGTTTGTATTGGATTGTATTTATTTTCATTCAATTCAACGACGCACTCTACACATGACTACGATCTATTGGTAGCGATGAATTATAATTATATGAGATGGTGGGATGATGAGATGAAAGATTATTTTATTAGGAGTTTTCGGATTGTGGGAAGGAGTCGGTCTTGGCTTGTTGTTAAGAGGCCGCAGGTGCTCTACACGGGCTCGTTGTTCGCTCGCTTCAGACTCCAGTTTAACATGCATCGTGTGCTAGGCGCAGCCCATAGACTAGCCCGCCGAACTCATATTCTCGTAAACGCCGTTAATTCCCTTACTCACACTTTTGATATATTTCACAGTCCATTTTTTTTTTAGGTATTAGAAAATATTTATCTAGGTTTTCGTAAATTAGAAATTTTTCCATTTTTCATTTGAAGAATTTGAAAAATCACAAATTTTTGGTTCAAAATTCTGTATTTACGGTAATCTTTGTTTTTCAATTACTAACAGAATGCAAAAACACTCATATTGATATCACAAAAATTACGGCCGTGAGAGTTTGCGGCGTGAAATACAAGCGCCTGCGGCCTCTTAAGGAACCATTCCAGTATAACCATTTAGTTTTCATAGTTGAAAATTATGGTCACCGACAGTTCTGGTGTTGAAGTTCAGTGGTTTTGAATAATTGAAATGGGGTGGTAAGATCGCTCTTGTGGTGCTCCGTCCAAAGGATCCTATCTTTCATCCATAACCTTAATTGGGAAACAATGATTTTGTATCAGGTTTTGATGTTATTTAAAAAAAATGTATCGACCTGAACGACAAGGGAAAATCACGAAAATAAAACTGTCAGGATGGTCGACCATGGCGGGAATCGTACCCCCGTCTCCTGGTTGACGATTCAGTGAATTAACCACTCAGCCACACGTCTCATTCTGTATTAGATCAATCATGTACACAACTGACTATTGCAGCTATCACTTTATACTTTTGAGTTCAGTTTTTGAGCTCGATTTTGAATGAGCGAATGGGCGACTCAATTTGATCGTACGTCAAAGGACGAGTGTTTTTTTTACACCCTCCAAAGGTCAAACGAAATCACAAATCATAATGAAGCGTTATTCACATATATGTCATCTTTTTTATATATTGAGTTTTAACGACTGACTATATTGATTGCTACGATCTATTGGCGTCGGTGGATGATGAATGAGATGATAGGATGATGAGATGAAAGGTTATTTTATTGGGTGTTTTGGATGGTGGGAAGGAGTCGGTCGTGGCCTGTTCTTAAGGAACCATCCCAGTATCAACCTGAACAACAGAGGAAAACTACGAAACACCCCTGTCAGGATGGTCGACCATGACGGGAATCGAACCCCGGTCTCCCGAATGGTGGTTCAGTGTGTTACCACTTGGCCACCCGTCTCGGTCACATATGGCATCATCTGTCTCGATAATAAATAAGATAATAGACGTAATCGGTTGGAACATTTCTGAAAAATACCATTTCGAATGTTTGGAAATCCTCATCAGAATAATTCAGACGGGAAAAATTGAAATGATATTTTCTCCAAATGGATACGAATCTCCGAAAAATTCAAACGCACGATAGGTGAACATCACAACAAAGTTCGGAGCAGACGAATGAAGAAAAAAATCCCAATATGAACTTTTTCACATCAATTAAAATGCATTTGAAGCTACTTAGAAGAGCAAAACGTGAAACCAATCAAGTCTTGTATCGATTAAATTGAGTAGATATAAGGCTAGAAGGCAGTGACATCATAACTTTGAAATCAAGTTGTGTATAGCTCTGTATTACATAACATCATTTGGATACGTTCACATCTTTCAATATACGAGGCGAATGTTGCGTTTCATAATATGAACCGCATGTTCGAATAACAAAATATATTTTATTTTATATCCGATTTTTATATTGCCTTCTTCAATATTTGTGAACATATTATCATGAATGGATATCATAGCTCTTGTTGGTTTATCTTCGCTTGTTTTTGAAAGTTGATGATATATCTGATGATTGTTCAACATCTGATCTTTGTATCGCCAGAATCGCCACCCATCAAAATCCTTCTGCCAACGGCTTTTGCGTGAAAATTCGAATTAGTAATTACAGTCAATATGCGAGAGAGAGCAATATAAATCAGATTTTCTACAGTATACCACTGATTACGTACTGGATGCTTATCCACGCATAAAATATGAAGTTCATATACCTAACTCTTCATTTTGTGATATAGTCCTGATTGGACAACCAAAATTATCATCATTACTCGGAAAACGCTACACATTCGACTGGCGTTGGAGGATAAGCTAGGGAATTAGCACCAGTACTATTTCAAAATGTCTTCAAAATAGAATATATTCCATATTCTATTTTGACCAAACCCTTCTCCAAGCCTCCTACAAACTACTTGGAAAATAAAGTGAGCAGTCTGATAGTTTGGGGCCTGTAGTGAATATATTGTACTTCATCAATTCGAAGTTGTGTGAGCTCCATCAGTCTTGAAAACACTCAACGCAATGTGTTTACCGAGTGATAAAGAATAAGATGGAAAAATTGGCACCAAATATCACATTTGATTCTTCAAAATTAGGAGGTATCAACCGTACTAAAAATCAACCATTCTGAAGAATCGACCAACCTGAAACTTGACTGTCCTACGAACCAACTATTCGGATATCATACTGTACTATAGAAACAAACTGAACCAAACTCCTACTTTTTGAGTCGAACCGTAAGTGAAGGGTTTCTATACTCTTCATAAATTGTATTTGACACCAACCTTATCTGTTATCTCAACCTTATCCACATAAAATAAGCTATAAAAGAAATATATGGAACATCAATTTCTGAGAGATAACGATTAATGAAAGAGACGAAAAAGTCGGACCACTCACTCAAACTTCTCTATAGGTTGACCAATAAGTAGAAGTTCAGGAAAGTAGTTTTTTAAGTACAGTTGATTTTTAGTATAGTATGATAAGTCGGTTTGAAGAGAATTGAGTTTCAGGACAGTTCAATTCCAATATATTCGAACCATCCCCGTCCAAATAGATACAACATGAGTATATTTTCAGCAGGCCTATTCACAATTATCAATTTGTATATGAACTATTCTACCCTTTCTTTTATCATTCACTGAAAAAATCACCATTTGCATGAGCATCTTTTTTCAAAATAGGTGCCAAACTTTTCGAAAATAAATTGAGCAGTCGTGTAGGCACAACAAAAATCACAATAAAATCTGAATGTTGAAAACATCGATAGGGTTGCTGCAGATCTCAGTGATACATATTACTCTCAAAATGTAGATTGTATATTTATATTATAGTTGATCATGGAAAATGGGACAATGTTGCATCGAAAATTGCGGAACTGAGGAGTTATTTCAGGTAAAATTGTTCAAGAGAATGTTCAAGCGCCTCGCCCAATTCATAAGTTATAAATCTTTGTATTGGTGTTCATCAATATTGTGTCAATGTTCGATGAGATTGAAGCTTTTCAAATATTTTTTTCTCAAAGTTTTACAAATTCAATAAGAAATATGTTTTTTTCTTCAAAAAGTGCTTAAACCAATTGTGATCAAAACGTATACAAATCCTAGTTTCATAAGTCTCTGAACCCACGAAAAAGTCAGGTTGATCACGCAAATCTTCCAAACTACGAAGTGCATTTCTCGCAATCATTTTCCAAAATTATTATATTTTTTTCAAGTGGAAGAACCGATATAACACAAAAACTATACATTTGTGTGTTGCATGAGTATACGGATCCTCAAGAAATATCATATCGATCGAATAACCGTCCGGAGGGGAGGAACGCTCCCCCCCCCCAAAAAAAAAAGAAAACAGAAAAAAAAAGATACATCTTGAACCAAATGGACATCATCTTTCACACTCATACGATATGAATGTGTTTATAAACATGAATGTCTTTTGCAAAACTCGAATCCACGCATGACTTGACGTCCGTTTAAAGGCAATGCCTTGCCTCATCGAGCCAGGCCGGTTCTACAGACCTGAGTATAATCGTAATTCTCAACACAGATATTTCAATGTTTCAATCGATTCTAAATCTCCTACTTAATTCAAACGAATTGAAAACAAAGGTTTCTCATTTTCACTCAAGGGAATAGATAGATAGATATACTGATATATAAGCCTTGCCTGTTTATAGTTCGTTCCAAATTCCACTACTTGAGCAAATGGTAATTGATAACAAAGTAGACGCCTGGGCAACCGTCAGACATTCGGCTTCATTCCCACGCATTGTGTTTTCACAGTTTCAACCGCATTGCTCTATATGCTCAGTCTCCAAGTTAGTCTTACTCCAAACCCGCTTGGCTATGTACACATAGCTGTACAGAAGTGAGAATACAACAGCGTCGTTTTCGTTTTAATGGTATGCTCGATGAGTGGGTGGACTTAAATCAAATAGGCGTTGTAGGCCAACAATATAATAATATATATATATATATATTATATACATATATATATATATATATATATACGAAACACTCTCGTAGAGCTGGCAAGGATGCATGCCTAGAAACTGAGGAGAAATCTCGAGGGAAAGGGAAGATGAGAGATTCTAGATAGAATAGTTAAGATAATGGTAATTGAAAATGGATCCGATGACAATTTTGCTCCGTGAATTATAATTGGTAAGATTTTCTTTCAAATTCAAATATAACTTTATGAATTCAACGTTTTCAATTGATTATTGATAGAGCGTCTCTCTTTTATTCACTTCTTGGAAAAGATGGATAAGTTTTGATTAATACTTACTGTTTAAGCGTTACGAGAAATCAGTCGTATCTTCGGATTAGGAAATTATTCCAAACTTCACGTTCATCGATTGATTGGCAAACTCCACCACATTGGAATGGTTAGATCGCCCATGTGGTGATACGTCAGGATGATTTTTACTTGTCATTCTTAGCCGTAATTGGGAAACAATGTAGGCCTACTATGTTCGTTCCGGGATAAGCGTAATGAAACGAAGCGTAGATAAGCGGGACTTTCATTCAATATATACAGATGAAGTGAACTGAGTTAATTATTTTTTCCCAATACGCGGCATACAGGTCGACATAAAGTAGCCAGTCGACATTGATGGTTTTATGTGAGTTTTTATGTGAGTATGTTGAGTATTTTCATATCATACCATAATACATCTATATTGTTTTCAGGAAAATCTGTCAGACGGTTTCTTTGTAAGAAATCATGAAGTTTAGTAAATCCTCATAAAAACAGCATTGGATGAAATTTTTAATTTTGTGCAGACTTTTTCACGAAATGGTGAATTTGTTACACTTTTCTATAAAGTTCATATCGTTCCATATCAGTTCTATCGTTTCATAAATATAACTTACTACAGGCAAACGCAGCATATGCGTTAAGATGAGCGATACATCTCAAGAGAGAGTGATCGAAAAAAACTACACACATTGACTCCTATAAAATATTCTCCATTCATGGAATCTAGAAAGCTGTGAATCTCAGCAATGGTTCCTGTTATTATTTCTATCAATTGGTTGGTTAAAAAACATTTATTGAAATATTCTGTGATGATGCGTATCGTTATTGTTTTCACGTTCGGTGGAATTTAAATTTTTTGAAGAGATTCGAAAAAATCTCAGGGAGTCTTCAGAGACTTGGCGATGATGTTTATCAGAAATGGCCCAACCGATATGCAGTAAACGTTTCATGATGATCAGTCAAACCATGCGACCTGTGTAGTGGGTACAAACAAACAAACAAACAAACAAACAGACGAACGAAAAACAAAGATATAGCTCCATAAGTGTAGGATGAAGGTCTTGGCTATCACTTATATAACTGACGACTCGAAATAGGCGTGGCTTCACCAGTAGGCCAGTTGGATCCATATCATTAAATTTGTGGTCATTTGAAAATATCCCGATTGAATGATTCTATTTCACTAAAGTTCTAACAGTCCTGTTTATTGGATGGTATGATTTGTGACGTCAATGGGGCAGATAGTGCGAGTCGTCAATTATATTTTACAAAAAGTGAGTTACTAGGATTCAAAATTGGTGAAATCAAACAGGTTGGGTTGAATATGGAAGGCTGTGTGTGATGTAAAATGAAGGTGTTCATATGAACTTTCGAGTACATTTCCTAAAGATATCCTGCTCATCCCACATCGAATTTAATGTGTTTTCCCAGATATAGGGAAAGTTCCGATTCTTTTGAACGCAGCCCGCAAAACAGTGGTCGAGCCAGCACTGTTGCGTTACACCGGAGTCGCAACAACACCGACAGTCACGGATCCACCACCAATACTGCTCCATGTAGGCTTCTGTCACAACAAATGACAAACAATCGTTACCACGGCAAAACAGCAAACTGGTGGATTATCAAAAATTGTGATTGGTTAATATCAGTTGGTGGACATTGCTGTCTTCCTCTTTTAACAATGAATGACGTCACTTGACAAGCCTATATTATAGTTGAGATGGTTTCAAGTGCCAAAAATGTAGTAATACATCCAACAAAGAAAATTAGATTTTTCACAGATATAAATGAGATATTCCTACATAGCTGTTCTGAACTATTTTCAACTCGGAGCAAAAGTTTGGAAAATATTAATAAACAATTCGGGAATATTATGAAACAAATGGAAAAGCATATGGTCAAATTTTCAATACTCTCAATTTTGTCCGATTATAATTGAATGTTTGAAGAATGTTAGTATTATCCAGTAAAACTTTCATCAAGTTTGAAGTAGATTTCTTCAGTCGTTTCGTGAGAAAAAAAAATTGAATGAGCGTAGGGAAGACTTCCATTTTACATACACACCGTAACAAATATGACTCTGCGTGTCATCTTTTATTTGGGGGAAATCTTTTATCACGAGGGGAAGTTTGCACGTGGCTTGAAATTCTTTTGGATATTAAATTATGTCATACAAACATTAATTTTGAGAAGAATCGGTCGTACGGTTATTTCCAAAAAAAAAATGGTGATTTGGGAAATTTAATAAGTATAGCACTGAGCAGAAATATTTATTTTTAAATTACATTCGTTTGATATGAAATTTTCACATGATGTTGATATTGTTTCAATACATGTTTCTACTGATGTTAATCATTTTGAATTCATCACTTCTATAGTAATAATTCTTCAAATTGGAGAAATTATGAATATCAAGTTTGAATTTCTCAATGAAATCGACAGGCTCCATATAATAACGAAGGCTTGAGTTATAAATAGAATTAATATTAAGTGATGAATAACCAATTAATGTATGGGTGAGGAAGACTTGATTATGTCAAAATCAGGGTGTGTATATAACTTTCCAGTTCATTTCATACTAATATAACAACTCATATGCTGTGTTCTTCCAGTTACTGTCCATCGCTGTTGATCAAAATTTGTATTGGGTGAGAGAAAAAAAACAATATTCTCAAGGTCAGAATTTTTGAGACTCTGTTACTGACAATCCCAAGTAGTGCTTCTTCATCGTCCTCTTCCTCCTTGCTATTTTTCTCTTCCACCATCTTCTTTTCTATCACAATATCATTCTATATATCTTCCCATGACTTTTAATTCGCCTAATCTATTTTTTCATAATCAACACCTAGGTTTATTTTCAAAATCATATTTAACATGATCTATCAACTATTATCATGAACTATCATAAAGATACTCTTTCTATCATCGTGTACAGTTCTGAACCAGTTTCAGCTGGGAACAACACTTATTATCCTCCATTCGAGTTGATTTTATTCATTATTATCGCACACTGTTGGTAGTGTACGTCAATTGTCAGTCAGGACATGCATAAGAACTTTCGTGTCGAAATATTTGATTGATTGATGTATAATATTGTTAAAGTTGGTTGATGGTTCAGTGGGCCGTAATTAAAATAATCCCAATATATGATGTGTGAATATGTATATATATATATATATATATATATATATATGTGTGTGTGTGTGTGTGTGTGGAGGAGGTTAATGCATGCATGCGAGACATGACTAGTGTTGCCATAGTTACTGACTAACTGACATATACTGGACATTTCAGGTGGAATTATGCATTACCCAGTCGGGCTTATGGGAAATCATTATTACTATGCTCTCTCTCTGCTCTTCCTGTTTTGTTGACCCTAAACCACGCTGCAATTAGTGAGCGAATGCGTTCCATAATACCAATCATTATCATTCTGTATAGATACTCGGTTATTAAACAATTTCACTGAATCATTGGTTCTGCACCTAATGGTGAATTATGTTGATGAAAGGTCGATTAGGTTATCATTTGCTCGTTCACTGTTGGTTTCAGAAAATTTGAAATGGGAAATAAAAATCTGATGGTAGTTAATAATAATACTGCTATTTAATATTTCATATATAATAATATGGTAATTTAATAATACTGATCCTGACAGAATTTTTTCATGATTTTTATCTGTCGTTTTGATTGATACTGGAATGACTACTTTGAAACAGGCCACCACCATTTCCTCATCATTATTCAAAACGCCCGAAGAAATAATCTTTCATCTCATTTTACGATAGTTTGTTCGTTATATACCAACTCCAATAGACCACAATCACATGAAAAAATGCGTTTATAAACCGGATCAAGAAATCACTCTATTCAATCACCAACTAAATGCAGCCGTGATTTGACTCTTGTTCGAAAGAACAATACGGATATTTCATTTCCCACAGATTTTTACATATTGCTACAGAAACTTGGATGGAGATGAACGTGGTACATGTAGGCCTATATGAGTTGAATGTCACGGAGAGTGTCCGATTATTCACAACAGAACAATTGTGTGATATTCGAACGTTTTGTGTGGTAAAAATGAAATGCGACTTATAGACTAGAACCTCATGTCAGTATATTAACTAAAAATATATCCTTAAATCAATTCAATTTCTTTTTCACCAACCAGTGTATATTATCGAAAGTCATATCATAATGACACTGACATGCGAATTATTGTATCTTTGTATTCTGTAAAAACAATCAAAGTCAAGTACACAAATACATTAGGATGCATTCCCTCATAATAACTTGATGTAATAATAATTACATAAGATTCAATTTTATTACAAACATCAATTTATAAGATAAAAATAGCTACTATAGTTCCTAAAAATAGTTAAATGGTTTTTACAGTGAACTTCATATCGAATAACAATTATCTTTCAGTCTGCATTTGACATATGAAAAAATTGAGCCAATTAATCATTTTAAACGATTGTTAAATGTATAGAATGAATAGTTTTTCCTTGTCTTGTAACTTTACATATGACTTCTCAACGACAAGCATAGTAAATGCCACTACTGTGTGCATTTACTGGTAGTCAACTCATATAAATTCATAAAAACGCGTGGCATAAAGCTAGAACTCCTCTGAAAATATAGGTGTGAGCCTAATTTAAACTTTCGGCATTAGCTGAAGATGTGAGAAGTAATGAAAGTTTCTCAATATTTCATCCAACTTTCTGAAATTTGAATATAAATCTTATTTTTACATGAACATGCGAATAAAATGGATTTTGATACACATTGTTCCTAATTTCATTTTTATCGTGTATACAAAAGGGCGGGTGATATTCATGTTGTAGAAAGCCGTATGCCTAATTAATCTTGAGCAAACTGTACCACCCTCATGTATGAACGTGGTGTAGATAATCTGCCAACATATCATAATGAGCATATTAACCTGTCCAACTTGTATGAATGACTACTTTATTCCGTTTCGATTACAGGTTTTGATAATATTATAATACTATCAGGTGCAGTTTTTGATGTTGTAATATTGACAAAACATGAAACATGCATGATCATGGTATGTAACTTACTTATATGTACAGTACATACACAATACATAACTATATAACCTTCATACAATTTTTATCAAGATCACCGACACAATGATTGGGATCTATTGGCATCGGTGAATGATGGAAATAGATAGTTATTTTATTATTTGTTTTGAGATGGTTAGCGGGGATCGGTCATGGCTTAGTGTCGTGAACCATCCTTTAGTATGAATCTAACAAAAATAGGAGACGATTTTTTTTTTTTTTAAATAGGTTGAACAATTATAAACCTTTCTCAGGATAGTTTAACATGACGAGAATCGAATTCAGGTTTTTTGAATGACAGTTCAGCGTGCTAGTCACTAATCTACCCGACTCAATCGTATATTTATTCATGTATCCATTCATACATTACAGATATCATAATCTTCATTATTTTCTCATATTTTTTCAATTTTCAATTTGATATAACAGTATTTTCAAGCTTAACATAAGATACATATAGTCAGGAACAATATATTATGAATTACATATAGCGTTTACAAATGGTTCACAGAATCAAGTTAGATGGTTATTGTTTTATTGACGACCTCATCAACTGATAGGTTATTTTAGAGAACAAATAAGCGAACAAAAGAAGAATGATGATCACAAAAAACCCATATTTTTACGAGACTCGAAAATTGCCAGACTTGACAACAGTATCTAAAGCAGTTCATCAAATGATAGGAACGAGTGAGTTGACTTATATTTTTAAGGTATATACAGACAATATATATATTCATTCATATATATATGTATATAAATATATATATATATATATATATATATATATATATTTATATATATATATATATATATATATATATATATATATATATATGTATATATATATAAATATATATATATATATATATATATATATATATATGTAAATATATATATATATATATATATATATATATATATATATATATATATATATATATATATATATATATATGTTCATATATAAAATAGCAGTTATATCGCTTTCCACAGGTAGTCGCTTTGAATGCATTAGATTTAATGACATGTTGAGAATCTCACTCGGTATATTATTGCAATCGGTTTGAATGAAATTAGCCACTTTTACCTTTCAAAGCGTCACTGGTATAAAAAGTATATTCAGTCGGCAATTGAGTTTGGTCACGCAACCTGAATTATGAATAGCCTTTGACTGCTCATAACTTCACTCTACACCGAGTTTTAATTCATCACATTTGGAAAAATAAAATAACTCTTTTTAACGTGTTTTCATCACGAGATATAAAATAGTCATGAAAATAGTTTGTTTAGCAACAAAAACCTCTTTGCATTATTATGTGCTTTTTTACAGGTGCATTTACTTGCCCTCTTTCTCCCCTCCCCCACATTTGGAATGTTTATTCATTACTGAAATAGATAGAATGGACTCATTTTGAGCTGAAATGTGCTGCAAAAAAATGTTCAGTGCCATAACCGTTTTTCAATTATTTCAATGTCAATTTGGTGAAAGGCCAAGATGATGCCAAATAAATAGCCAGCCACATAAAAGGGGCCAGCCAGCCCCCACATTTTAAATGCATACTTTCCATTGTGTTGCTGAAATGTGCTGGTTTTGTTTAGAAATAAGCAGCATAAATTCGTTTTGTGCTGTTGTTCTTTGTCGAAAATGAAATTATTCCACATATAGTGTGAGGGATTGAGTTGATGGTCAGCCCTCGCAAATTTTGAATGTATACCAATGATCAAGTTTTTGAAATTTTCTCCTTTAGTTTGAAATGTGCTGTTGAAAAATCGTCCTTTGCTGCTACCGTTTCTTAGTTATTCCACATTCAATGTGGAGTGACCATTCCACATTGAATGTAGATTCGCCAATTTGATGTCAGCCTCCCTCATTTGAGATGTGTATTTTTGAAGGTGTTTTTGTGCTATTACCACTCATCAGTTAAGCCACATTTAATGTATGTATGGGGGGCGACAAGTTCGTTGTTCTATTTTTCACAGATAATTGTAGGCTATTGCATTGTTGAGATTCAGTGTGTTCAAATCAATAATAGGTTGACTAATATTGAAATATAAGAAAAAAGTCCAAGTTTCCCCACGTGGATTTAAGTGAATGGACTAGAGAAATATTCAATATTTCAATATTTTATATCAATATTTTGACACTTCAACACTTAAAAATGATTGGAAGTATAGAATGAATATGTCTTTGTTCTTCGAAATTTTGACGGAATGAAACGAATGTTCATTTTTATTAACATAACTTCACTTGTTTTTATATTAGTTTCTATTTTTAGAATCAAGTCAATCCAACTTCATTCATCAGTAATCTCAACTTCCATACTGAAATATGTTGGAATATATGTTTCTTACAATAGAAATAGGTTAATGACAAGGCTGAACTCTACAGTCTTGAATTCCTTTCTGTTATGAAGTAAAACGTTCGGGTGCTAAGAGTTAGAGCCACTCGAAACTTTCTTTCGTTTAGGTGCAAAAACTATTGCTAGAGTTTTACTTAAGTGATCGTGCATCTTTCTCTATCAGTTATCTGAATCTGATGCATTATCATGAATTATATGCAATTGTATGTGAGTGAATCACGACATAGAATTAAGTCGTTCTTTATACGTTGGATATGGATTCATTCAATGGTATAATTTAATCTAATGCAAATAATCGTTGAGTATATAATTTATGGATTGAATTCTTGCAATTTTCTGTAGGTATGCTTTACGGTATATATGATGTTATCAAGTATATTTTTCAATATATGTATATATATATATATATATATATATATATATATATATATATATATATATATATATATATATAATATATATATTTGTGTGTTATATAATATATGGATAGGGTGCTGGTTATCATTTCGTGTAGATCTGATCATAATGGAGATATACTTTCTGCTGTTTGAAATCAAAGTTCACCATATATCATGGTAAGACTTGATGTCTCTATATAAGAAGTATTGAAGCTTTTGGTCAAACTTTTGACTATAAGCCATTCGTAAGTTTTGATATCCCTAAAAGGAAGAACATCTCTTTGTTTTTATGGATTCTCTACATTTTTATATTCATCCTGAAAGTTGTTCTTTACATTTGATATCACAAGGGTATAGAATACACATACAACACCTCAACCCCCCCCCCCATCCCTCCCTCCTTTTCCGTATAGCACAGTCAGTTAAAGCATTGCCTTAGTAACTGAAGTCGAATCTGATGTGAGTTCGAGTCCCGCTTATGAAGCATGGGTTCTCGTAGATATCATTCATCAACAATTTTCAAACAAAAAATCCAATTAACCTGGCTGTTTGTAGATGTAGTCAGCAAATCATCAACCTTCATCAACACACACACAAGTTCAATCTGGCCAACTGACCTTCCACCTCTCTCACCGGCAGATGACCTTTGACCCATGTTCTTCAAAATGTTTTTCGTTATTTGTGAACAAAATGCCTGATAAAATATTAACGTTGTGTACATTGTGATCGACAACAATTATAAGAAATTGCTAGAGCGAATAATGACTATATTTTTTTCTTAATTCACAAGAGTAGAATAACAAATATAATATATCATGAATATAATTATGATGTGTCTTGTGAATCAAAACAATAATTTGAAATAAAAAAGTGAAACGTTGGTCAACTCCATCTGAAAATTTGGTATGGAAAATATTTTATCGTAGCACATGTGTCACTGAATTTCCTCTACTTCATTTTATGTGTAAATCATTTTTCATGCTTTTCAGAAGGGTCAACTGTTTGCCATGCAATAAATGGACTAAATGGAATAAATAGAATGTAGCTAAAGTGTCTATTGATTACATTTGGTTCAACAGCATCGCCAAAAAAGATTTGTTGAAAATCAAAATTAACATACGAATATATTGTCTTGTAGCTTTGAGGATCGGAATGCTTTTCTCAGCCTATTTGCAGAAATGCTATTCGATTATTTCCATATGTTTTTCTCTCACACACACACAATTGGGTATCTCATTATTTCACTCATAGGTTTGTGGCAGAATTATGGCATCTGAATATGTTCTCAGAATTCATACCTTTTCTCAAAAACCGTAGATATATCCTGAATTTGACTGAACCTTGTCACCTCGTCTCTGTATTTCAAATTGTAATACTTCGAAGAAATATTATTAACGAATATAAATATTATTATATATTATTCTGAATAAAAAACAATGAACTTTGACACTGGGACTGAACTGTCTGAAGCCTCTCTTCTTCATCGCAGATAGAAATCTTTCGGTTTCTTCATTTTTTTATATCAGCGAAAGAAAACTCTATTCAATGCTATTGATTCCAAATGAACTCTAAAAATAACAAGGCATGATAGTTTGAACGGCACACCATATGGGTAATCTTACCCCTTTCCTCTCCACCAAATACATGACGACACGAAATCAAAGAGGTATGCGAGTTTTATTAGAATGCGCCGTCCAAATCTAGTATTACTTTTACCAGCTTTCATTACGTCACAACACTTTGCAAACGTCGGGTATTCAGTTCAGGCTGTGATCAGTGGGTGAACACTATGCTATTTTTGTTTCGAAATAATTCTTCAAAATATAGTAATTATCTGCTTCATTATTGACCGATGGCGTGTCCAAAATACTCTACTCTATCGATTAACGAAGTCAAATCTTGTTCTTTTGACAACCATGACATTCAAAGTCAATCGCGTTATATAATGTTGAGATATCATCCATTTGAATAACTCGTTTATATGAACTGAACAGAGAATCTGGAAAATTGGTTTATATCTTCCTATAATATCAAGAATCTACTAGTGAAATGTTATTTGTTCAACTGCCAATTACTTCAATTGATTTGTAGTTTCCACATTTTACTTCACATCGATTTACATAATATTATTACAGATCATGGGCATTATTGGAATGAGCTGTGAGAACGGTAATGGGGTGGAGGAGGAACGAACGGAAGAGAATCAGCTTCTGGGCACAGTTGAACTAAATAGATCGAGCTCGTTTCAGAACTTGATTCCCGAATTGTTTAAACCGTCTATTCGTATGCAAATTTTTATTCAAATCGGTTGACTTTATCGTAAGTTTCTCGGCTTTAAGACGAACAAAATTAGATTGGCTAAATACTGGAAACATATTGACTACTTCTATCTTCAACGAATAATTAAAAGTTTGTCGGTTTCTATCCACCCTAGCTCATCTCGACGTACTTTTTCCATTAATAAATGTTGCATGAATTTTTCAATTTACCACGCTCACCTGTGATGGGTAAAGAGCTATTAAAAATTGGCAAATAAACTATAAAAATCTGAATCTCTTCAAAGTCAAGTGGAAACTTTATATACAGAAGGAAACTATTAATTTTTTATCTTCTCCTTTGCTATTAAGAAAATAATGTAATGACTTTATAATTCTGCTCAATTGCTCTACATTTTGATTGCAATTTGATAGTTTCGTGATCTAAGCCACAAGTATTGATCAAGCATCGCACACAGTGCGTGACTCGAACAAAAATATATATCTCTGAAAAATGTGTCGTTGTTCTAAGCTGACGGACATTGATCGAGCAGGCAGTAGGCTAAAGATTCATCACCATCGCTCGTTTTTCCCGCCGCTAGCTTGACAAATCAGGGCTTTACTTCACCCCCCATTCATTTCCATTGTCGGTCACAAGATCACAACCTCCTCCTAAATCGCGACTAGCTAGTATAGTTGTACTCATCCCCGGTGAGCTTGGCACGACATCCGAGGACCCATGACCTGAAACAGCCAATCACCGTCTACCAATCCAAACCACAGCTGAATCCTACAGCTGCACTCTGACGGATGTTCTGTTTGTATAAACTCTCATCCCCACTGTCACAAATTATTCAACACATAAAACGTCGAGTGAATTCACTACTTTTACCAAACAATGTGTGACTCCGGTAGTGCTATTTTTATTGTCATGACAGAGTAAAAGATGAGTCAAATATTCAACAAATTATTAAAATACAAGTATGGTGGGTGAAATGAAACACAAATGGTATAGAAAAGTGTGGTAGGAGCTGGAAGATTTAGTACCTTAAGGATGGTTGCGAAGTTTCTGTCCTCTGTTGAAATTAATATCCCAATGGAAAATATACAATTCTAAAACAAGCGTACACTATTATGTAATATATCAATTTGTTACTGTTCCATTCATCAAACTTTGCGCACGTTTTAATATAGCATGTTGGGAACTGTAGCACAACGGTAGATCCAGTTATATACGCCTATATACACATGCATCCATGGAAGTCATTGACAGACCATAAATATCAACGAGTTTCAAACATGTTTATCCCATCGAATATTACTCTTAATACAAGGCAACGGTAATTTGGTATAACTTGACTCCCAACGGAGTGCCATATTTTCCGCTACAAGGCAACTTCTCTAACCTAGTTTTCCTTGCAATGGTGGTACAAGCCGACCAGCTTATGCATCTATAGGGAGGTGTGTAGGGTCTAGGGAGGTTTTGAAATATGTGCACGGGATGGCCCTAATGAACGCGCGTTGTCTTTAGCTTTGTTCACATTGCAATGGAATCCCCGCTGGTCTCTTTGATTAATGCTACCCGAGTGGAGACATGAATCCCAATCCGTGTCGACACTTCGCCGCGTTGCCATTCTCTACTAACCCATCCGATAACATTGATACGTAGTCTGGAGCAACTATTGGCAGTTCGAGACTCTATTAAGAAGCTCGAGAGAAGAAAGAGTGATGCAAAGTAAAGCCACGGTCGAACAGTGGCTGCATGTTCACTGCGAGCAAGATTGACGACCGAGAAAAAAGTTCGAGACAAAACACTGGTAAAAAAGAAAAGTAACAATGCAGAACGATATCAGGTTAGAATTTATACCCAAGCAGAAGTTTAAAAGTGTGACTTATCTGAAATGAAATATGGCAACGTAAAATAACCTGACAAATAAAGCGTTTTTACTAAAAAAAATCTCGATGTATAACTTGGAAACTGAATAAAACATTGTGGCAGCAGAAATTGTAACCTGCATTCCCATACCACTATGAAGACACTCAAAGTATAACTGTTCGAATATTCTCATGAGTCTGGAGTTTCATTCAGTATTTGAACGGTTTGATACATTCTGATGAATTTACATTGTTGAACGCAAGAGTGCTTCGCTTGGAAGAGTTGTTGCTAGCGTTCTATTATTTGAAGCGAAGCGATAGGTCCCAGGTGGCAGTGATCAGTGACGCGGTCACGACGCCTCTCACTCACTCTGTTGCCTGTTTAGTGTACCAAACACCGTCTGGCAGGACTAATTGTCACGCAATTCTGATTGTCAATGTGGTCCAACCCGACATAACCCCTCGCGAACCACCCCTCTCCTATGACCCGATGTTAATAATGCCTATGTGCAAATGTGTCGTGTACAGGAATTATTATACCGCGTACAGCTAGGTAAACAGTGTTCTATAATGTACGTTTGTTTGTGATTTTTCTGAAATAAGTTTACAGCTCGCATGATAATGAATAGTATAGTGTAATTTGAAACAAGACTTCTCTCAGGGGTTTAAAGTACAGTACTCAAATGAACCCTATGTTCTATTTTATGGGGTTATAAAACATAGCTCGACTCATGTTGATAAAATACATACGGTATGGTATATGTATTTTGATTAACAATACCACTCTACAAATTTTTAAGATACGTTTATGTGTTTTATATATGTTACACATTTTTCATAGATTCCATTGGACCCGAAAGAAACTTAAATGTGCGTGTGCTCTACATTTCACGGTCTTATTTTAAAGTACCGGTATGTGTTTTTATCCTCATACGAATAAATGGAATTTGAAAAAGTCATGTTCATTTCGAAATAGAAGAGAAAATATATATACATACAAAATAAATAAATGGTATCAATCATCAGAAGGAATCAAAAAATGAGTGGATATATGAATTGTAATCAACAAATAAATTGTCGTTGTAATATTTCCAGGTAGAAGTCATCATAGATTATGTTAGCAAAGTCATAACATTATAAACTCCTACTGTTTCTTGAAATTAGGTTGGATTTCTTATCAAATTTCTTAAGCGTATCTCAGAACTGTGAGTGTGATCAGGAAAGATCACCCTATAGGGAAGTGTAGTAGGCCTACCCGCGCAACTTTTGGGTTCTTTCACTTGAAACACGCCCATTTGATTAACATGGGTGTACATCTTTGAAACGCCACAGTTTCTTTATTACTGCACCTACACGAAAAAAAAATACTTCGTCATGTTCACTGTATTTTTCTCATCATTAAGAGAGCAATAAAACAATCCAAAACATCAACAAATTTAAACTATTTGATGAACAAAAACACCTTGTAATTGCAACGTTGCCAAGCGAACGTATGAGAGAGATAGACGAAAAGCAGTTCCGTTTCCTGTTTTTTCGTGGATCGTTTTGAACAGTTAAAAGCATAGCTGTGTTGTATAGCACAATAATGGAATTCTTCAAAGAAGAAAAGAAAAATGCAGGTGAGCGCTTACCTTATAAGTTTCATCCATTTCTTACACTCTCCTTCCTTGATCCGTAGGAAATCTGTAAAAGCTCTCTGTTGAATTTGTGCTTGATAATGGACACTCGGGAACACAACAACACATCATTTTGAAATAAGATCTAATGATGCCTCCTTGAACGTGTGATGCGCATGTCGATACAAAAATATCGTATGGGCCGTGACACACAGAAGAAGCAGTCGGGAGACGCTTGGCATCACCGTAATTTGAGCGTTGCAATATTTCGAGTTTACAGTCACTAACGTGGGCGGAACGGAGCGGTTGAGTAGAAGTTTTCGACATTGCAATTACAAGGTGTTTTTGTTCATCAAATAGTTTAAATTTGTTGATGTTTCGGATTGTTTTATTGCTCTCTTAATGATGAGAAAAATACAGTGAACATGACGAAGTATTTTTTTTTCGTGTAGGTGCAGTAATAAAGAAACTGTGGCGTTTCAAAGATGTACACCCATGTTAATCAAATGGGCGTGTTTCAAGTGAAAGAACCCAAAAGTTGCGCGGGTAGGCCTACTACACTTCCCTATAGAGAGGCTAGATAGAGTATACAGCCTCTCTAGATCACCCCACCACCAGTTTTCTTGACCCTTCTACTCTGCATGCGTAGACACCCTCACAATCATCATGTTTGTCAGAATACATGATAACTTGGGTTAAAATAAGCTTCCAAGATGGTCAAAGAACGTTGAAAGGGCTCAACATTTCCACCACCGGTTACTGCATGGGTCTCAAACCCGGACCCGATATGTACGAGAGCTCTTGGACATATATTATATCTCTATTCACAATTAGGCTTCCCTCATTCCCAACTGGTTTTTATAAATTTACTAAAATATGATCGACAAACTCAAATATCACTCAGCTGCTGGTAAAACACTATATTCCAGTAAATAGCATGGTTATTTCTATTTCCAAAACCTGACATCTCCACCAAAAATCACTAACATCATATCACTTTGTAAATATCATACAAAAATCACTTCCTTCAAATTGATCACGTCGAATGTTACGATGGAACTCAAAACGAATTTTTGTCAACAAATTATATTTTGTTGGTTGTTTTCCCTCATATTCTTAAAGGAAGTGAAATACGTATCATTCGGTATCATAAAATCATATAGATCATCATAAATATCCATCCTGCAGAGCTCCACCTGGTAATATTATTTATATCATATAGCTTGGAGACATTGATTAGAGATGTACAGAAGTTCAATTGTATATTTTCATTTTTAAACCTTTTTTTCAATATGGTAGAAATCGTGATCGATCACGATCAACTTGTCATCTGTATTTCTCTTGATTTATTCTCAAATACTTTGTATAATAATTTTTACGCTATTTATGACGAGAAAGTGTTATCGTTTCAGTTTGAAATAATTATGTTGAAGAAATCTGGCGTTGAATACAGTCTATATTCGACGTCGTTAGTTTGACGAGACAAATATAAGATGAAAAAATGTCCCCTTTTTTTATTTCAAAACTTTCATTTATACATGTACTAAACTCAAACAAGAATGTGAATGAATAAGACTTGACACAAATAAAGTTCCATATCATTGAAATTGAACTATTATGAAACAATTGCCAACAGAAATTCTTTCGTCTTCATGTGTGTAACGGTACTTATCGTTTAAACAATAGCGCAGATTTACAAAGAAATATCCATGCGGTGTCGTTCACAGTATACTGACTGAAAAATTTCCAACTGTTCTTTTCTAAGCACTTTAAATTGTGTGCTCGAAGCTTCGAAAAGGCTGTTAGCAAAGAGAGTGAATGCTTTAGTCACTGGTGGCTTTTACTCGATGTCTTTTCCTCTTGAGAATATTATTGTGAATACGTTATATAGCTTTTTCCTGCGATCACATAGCAATCCTGCGTCGCCTACAAAATGGTGTATCGCGTAAAGCTTCAACAGTTCGGAATGGATTACTTTTGGTAGGGAAATGGAAGAACAGGTAACAAAGTGTTAAAGATAAATTGGAGTTTTCTTGCGGATTTTTAAACACCAATGCCGCGAAAGAACATTAACGCAGTACAATCCATTCATGTTTTTAAAAGACGAGTATTTGCACTTAGAATTTATTGCAGATTACTTTTTTCATTCAGATCTTTTAATTGTCACAGAAAACTCCTCGTTTTTCAGACAGTTCTACGATGAGGTTTGAAATGAAAACGTAACTCTGTCTTCTCGTGTTTTTTTTTTCAAGAATATCGATCAGTTGAAACGTTTTAGTAACGTAGTGATACGATAAGCCTTGCCAGATAGAATTGCATAAAGTACGCATAACCTACTAAGTGATTTACCTTGGTGATCAGGGAGAAGGTTTTACCTTGGCGTGCAACTGCCACTGAAATGAATGATTACATACATATTATACATCAGCGTATTGCGCACGGAAACATGAAATAATAATTAGTTTATCAAATCACTTAGACTCAGAGCTACTCGGATATATATTCCAGAACCAGAAATTATATCAGAATGAGAACGGAATGACAGAAAATGTAAGAAACTGGAGTGTAGAGAGTAATTATGTTGTCTGTAAAAATGAGTGGAGGAAAATATTTGATTGTTACTTCTGTAGAGGTTTTTTGAAATCATGCGAATATGTATATTCCATTCAGTCGGTTAGGTAAAATACATGTTGACCTATATACTCTATCATTTGCATAATCAATTAATGAAGCTCATGTTGACAAAATGATATGCATCTATATATACCAGTACCTTATAATGTCATATTCTACTCGAGTCTTATCGTATAGCCATTTCTGTGAATCACTTTTATATGTTTGAATTCTTAAGAAATATTCTTCAGAATTACCTCTATTATCAGATAATTTGAAACTTAGATAGAGTGCTTTGCTTCCTCGTTGACAAATCACGTGAGCGACACGTAGGTCAAGAAGAAGGGTCGTGAAAATAAACAATTGAATTTCTTTGCTCTAACTTCATAATTCCATTTCTTCACGTGAGGGTAGAAAGTCAAACAACTCGATAGCTATGGGTACGGTATATCTTTTAACCTATGCAGGAGGAGTTATTTTTGTTGTTCGCAACCTATAGTAACCTAATATCAAATTTAACTGACCAAACTTATGATCTATCATAAAATAACAAATGGATTTACCTAACATGATGGTGTATTATTTTCTCTATTTTTTATTTTATTATTGTATCTTCACAAGGAAAATGCACTGTATATATATTTAAAATTATATGAACACACATATATATATACATATATATATATATATATATATATATATATATATATATATATATATATATATATATATTTAAATTGAATGAAACTGGGCTGTTTTTTGATCGTGATATATTTATTTAAACTGACCAACGTTTCAACGTTCAATCGTGAAAGTTTGAGTAAAGTTACATATATATATATATATATATATATATATATATATATATATATATATATATATATATATATATATATATATATATATATATGTATACATATATATATGTATATACATATATATATATATATATATATATATATATATATATATATATATAAATATATATATGTATATATATATATATATATATATATATATATATATATATATATATATATATATATATATATATATGTGTGTGTGTATGTGTGTGTGTGTAGAGGGAATGGAATTTGAGCGCGTAAAACATGTTCCTAACTACTTATACAATCATATTCAATCGCACAAATAACAATAGTGAAAACAATGAAACTAAAGTGAAATGAATGAAATATAAGATATAATTGTCCATCACAATCCCTAACCCAACATGTGTGATGTTTTGAAAGGAACAAAGTTATACAAGAGGCTTATAATGATTTCTTTGGATTAGAATAGTCACTTTGATTAAATGTCCGTGTTATCTTGATTCATTAGTACTAGTTTCACCGTGATATGTATGCATGTTGCAACACTTCTTACCATCACACATTATCTCAATTAAATGCCAAGTTTCTCAAGTAGTTGTACTTTTCACTGATGTACTTATTTCTTGATATCTATGAACTCTAGATATATAAATCAGTTCAGACACTAATGTAACTTTCTATCGTCTTATTGTGATCTCGATTCATATCTAGTAATATTTTGTCAAAATGTGATTGGGTAATCCCAACTCCCAAGTATTTTATAAATCCCATTATAAATCATAAATCACAAATATCTTTATACTGTGACGAATTCACCATAAGTTCCTGAAATGAATTCTATCGCATTATATTTGATTCAGTTCCGTAACTAAAAACATGTCTACCTTCGTGGAAAATGTATTCTAATATATTTCCATCGGTTCAGCTTAGTATGTCTAGGAACTGATTTGATTTGAAACTTTATTCGAGTCTGGCGCGGTTTTGAGTCTCGCACACAGTAAGTCTTCTTGAAATTCAGCTGAAATCATTCATGTGCCTCACTCTTGTTCGTACCCCCCAATAATAACATTGTGAGACGGCACGTTAATCGAAAAATAAACAATCAATAATTCTTTCACGACAATGACATGTTTGCAGCTTCGGACTCGAGTCATAGATCACGTGACAGTTCAGATTGGCTCACACCTGAGGAGAAAAGGTTGAAATTGGTTACCTAATGGTAAATGCATTTCATAATATTGAAGAATTCTCAGGAATGCAGTGAAATATAGTAGTCATATGTGTCGTTATAGTAGGTAGTGAATTTGGTTTACAATTTGAATCAATATTGAGTATAGCTTTCGAATGATTTTTTTTTTCACACATTTTTAGTTCAAATTAAAAAATCAGTCTACTGTTGATAGCCTTTGAATCAATATTGAGTATAGCTTTTGAATGGATTTTTTTTTTCTTATTTACACATTTTTAGTACAAATTATGAAATCAGCCTACTGTTAATAGCCTACTGTTAATTTGCATACTTTTGAATCTTGTCCAATGTACACCATCTATGAGAAAAAATGATGTTGAATGATATAACATATAATTAAGACTGGTTGTTTAAATTATGTCTATGATTATAAGTTATGAGTTACGAGTTTTTTTAATAAAATTTCAGTGCTATTAACAAACTGAAACATGCAACAATTGATCAGACCCCGAGACAGGTGAATCAATTGCTATTGCGATGAATCTTCATTCAGGAGACCGAAGTTCGATTTCCTCCATGGCCGACAATCCAGACATGGGGTTTTCATTGGACCTCCGTCGTAGAAATTGAATACTAGGAATATTTCTCATGAAGCATTATTTCACTTTCACTGTCCAAAACACCTACTGGAATGACCTTCAACTTATTTTAACATGCATCATTCGTCGATGCCAATTCGCGATTAAAAGCAAAGTGGCTGACATCTGGGGATGTTTTAGTGAACTGGGCGGAGGCAGATACTTTCAAATTATATACAAATTAATTAATGCGTAATTACAATATAAAATACAAAATTGAAATTACTGAAATTATTAATTATCAAAATTACAATATTAATTACAAATATAATGTGTGTAAGCATACAACAACACGACATCTTGGCCTAACTGCCTCCCGACGGCCAATCGCCCACTTTGACAGTGCTGCCACCTGGTTAGCTTTTAATCACGAATAGATAATTCAATCCCAATTGAAGAGCCCCATTGAAACCAAAATAAATGTATGGACAGAGTCAACTAGATCTTTAACGACACTTGCAAAGCCTCACTTTAAAAGCTGCTCAACTGAATTTGAATCTTTGTTACTGCATTGATAAAATTGATCAAAGTAAGCGAATAATACGATATAATATATATTTTTGTGTATTATCATTCGATTTTCGAGTTCAAATTGGTGACTGTTGTTTACTGAGATGAGTGGTCGAGTAGCCAACACACTGAACCGTCATTCAGGATAGGCGGGTTCGATTTGTGGTTTTTCTCTGTCGTTCAGATCTAGATTGCGATAGTTCTTTAACAACAGGCCACGACCAACTCCTTCCCACTATCCAAAAACAAATGATACAATGATCTCATCACACAATCTAACGTATCATTCACCGACGCCAATATAGCTCAGTCATCACATCGCAGTGCGTCGTTGAACCCAATATGAATTATCACAAATAAAAGTAACAATTACAATGAAAAAGGGTGATAGAATGACCATGCTGTCGGTTTCACCCCCCCCCCCCCCCCTCCCAAAAAACACAAGTGTTTGGATTTATAAATTCATCCAAATACAGAGAAACATTTCAAACACTATTTGGCACTGTCATGATATAGAAAGTTGCACTCCCCCCCCCCCCCACCCCCACCCCCCCCACCCCACCCCCATCACACACACACACAGTTTTCTTTTACTTCTCTGCCACTGGGAGCAGGCAATAATTACGAACTGAACGGCACTAACTAGCACTAATTCAGCACTAAATGTACCAACAATTTGAACTCTGAATTCCAATTTAGGGGGCCACAACCTCATGGATCCATCATATAGATGTGAAAGACATGAAGACGAGCTTACCCTCTTCAAAATTTGACTCTTTTTGAGAAGATCGGTTGTCGAATTGTTTTGGTGCGTAAACTCGAGTTAGTTTAGGCAGACTGAGTAATATGCATCGAGGCAGATAAAGTTGTACGTATATCGCGTATCGCATATACGTTCAAGCTAACGTTCGCCCGGCTGGCTGCATTTCAGTAGCAAGTCGAGCGATCGGCAGAGAAAACAAACGCGATCTAAAGAAATCAACATTTACATAATGCTGATACGGCGTCGATCCTCTCTTCGTTCGTGCAGAGCTCGAATGATGATCGTCAAGTACCGCATCAGTTAATATACATTTCCTTGACGTATAAATGTTACCTCGGATTATATTTTGTTATCCACAGATGAGACATTTTAGAGGATGAAAAAAATCTTCAACAAAATTAATAATGAGAATGATGAAGATGATTATCTATGAAGAGATCGAAGATTTTTTTTTCGAACACAAATTGAATGTTCATTATCCCTAAACATATAAAATGGAATATCTTCATCGTATCCTTAATTGATCTGAAAACAGATATTGGACATGCCAAATGAAAATACAATCGAAATACAATTAGAATGAACACTTATATAGGCCTACAGTTGAACAGAAAAAATTGTGGAAAAGTTATACCAGTATGCCATATGGATTTATCGGAATAATTAGAAATTATTGAAGTTTTTAAAATCGTCAATTGTATAAAAACATTGATTCATAAAGAAACTTTTCAGTTCACTTTTGAAATCGTTGATGATTGTAATAGATTTGAATGAAGAAGGTAGACAATTGAATAGTTTTGCACCCCTAGTAACTGGTATATTATTATATTCACCATTATTCATATGAAGATCTGAATTGTGCCTAGTATTGTGGCTATGTATGTCATTGGCTTCTAGCCTGAGTACATTATTAAGAGTTTGTTGAATGTGTCACATTGTTATTTGCTGTTCCATTTGATTTCGTAAGATCACCATTGTGATTTCCTGGCCGAAAGATCCTACCCTGTCTTCCTTAGCCTTGAACGGGTAACAATGACTCGGTGAATTGTTCTCAATTTCAATAGAGAATTAATAAAAAAAATGAACAAGATTCAATATTTATTTATGTCTAGTAACTTATTTATTCTGTTCTGGATAAAAGGATGGAATGATACAATTCAACATAAACGTTAGAATAAATGAACCATAATTATGTTTTGAAACGTTTACGTAAGCTTTTTAATACTGAGAATTACGCTTATTATTACATTTCATATTCCATACCACAGGTACATATTTGTTCTAAAAACGCAAATATAGCAAAAAAAAATCAGGAATGTACAAACTTTAAAGGTGTAACGTAGGATGATCGTTGTTTTCCATAGACTATTATGATGAAATGAGAAACTAAATCAATTAATATTTTCATCAGAGACAGGATGAAAAGTGAATTCATTTTTCATTTTGCATATGAATTAGTTTAAACTTTAAAGGTGTAACGTAGGATGATCGTTGTTTTCCATAGACTATTATGATGAAATGAGAAACTAAATCAATTAATATTTTCATCAGAGACAGGATGAAAAGTGAATTCATTTTTCATTTTGCATATGAATTAGTTTGATGACCATTTTATAAATATGACTTTTTTCCTGTATAGTATAACATAGTGCAATAACTGGATATATATATATATATATATATATATATATATATATATATATATATATATATACATATCATATATATATATATATAAATATATATATATATATATATATATATATATATATATATATATATTCAAATTATTCATCACAAATAAATTTCATCAAAACTTGTAATCGATCAAAATCTATCCCTTTCTGCTGTCTGTAGGCAAATAATCATTTCTAAACACTCAACAAGTCGTTTGAAAATATTTTTCAAGATATCTTGAAGTCGGGTGTGCTCAAACAATAACTGTATACGACTTACCTTTTGACAGGTTACAAAGTACGTAAACTAGAATGCGCATATTTAATAAATTATAAATTATTAACGATCTTCATTCTCTACACCTTTCTATATGTTCACCCATTTTCTTATTGCCGTCTACAGTGTATTTCTAAGCGATTTGTGGAGCTTTTTGGTCATGACCTTTTTACTATTTGATAGTGCTTCTGTATCATGTATCTAATTATTATATACTGTGAATTGGACCGATACTTGCTCTATTATTATGTAGAACTTGATTTTACCGCGTCCGATCGACTATATATAATAGATTAACTTTATAATTTTCAAGCTAACAATTTCCAGGTGAAGCCCGTGTAAGGTATACCTCGGAGATACTGGATGAAGGTGTGCGTCCTACATACAAGATGAGACTATCTAGTACGGATGTTGAACATTTATAAAATCGCCCCGAGGTCGCAATGATTTAAGACGACATTGAAATATAGTGTGGCGTACTTATCTTGAATAAGTAGGGGAGTGTCTTTGTATAAAGCCATCGACTGAATTGGTTTTGTACATTCCATTACCTCATGACTGGATGGGTTCGTTATGTACACAGAAACGTATTCCAGACTCGTAGAGAGAGAGACGAGGAGAAATCAAGAGCACTAGACAGTGAGTCAATAGCTAGGTACATCAGTAATCAATCTTGAAATATGTTTGAGATTAAAGATAAAGTGTTATCGTATGTAGTAAACATACCACCGTGAATATCCGAGAGTGTAAATATGTTGATTATATTGAATGAGTAGAATAAATGTGTATGATTTGTGAATTTAATGAATACGATTCTGTGAATAGACCTATGTCAAATTATTGAGTGGATACTTTTCATATTGAGATATGGATCGCTATGAAATCCTCATGGAAATCATCTCATCTCAATTATTTTCAGATATTATTATTGAAGAAAACATTTTGGTTCTTCATTAATTTCCATACCACGGCCAAGGTCTGAATCCACCTTGACTGTAATTCTATAATAATTTGCATTCGTAACTACGTGACCGGAGCATTAATTTCTATATATGTGACAGAGACTCGCAAATACATACACAACATTAGAAAAGGTATAATTTCATGAAATTCACAGCAAATCACGACACAAAATATAATTCCCGTATCAATTATATTATCAGAATATAATAATCTAATCAACACGAAATTCGGATCATATTACAACCACAATATTGTTAATTTAAAAAATAGATCAAAATATATATTTTTGAATTGTTCAAAATACTATCAGTTACCAATTATTTATATGATTGAGTCTATAATATTATGTTACCATTATTCCTGAAGTGATTGCCCCATTATAACATCGATGAGTGTACAAATATCCCTGTGATATGTAATTAAATGCTCAATAGCATGCCATTAATATGATTTGAATTGAGTTACCTTGTATCAAAATGTGTAATATTGAATCTCCAAAGTTGTAATACTTCTCAATTATGCTATACATCTGCTATAACATTGTTTTTTAATTGGTTTATGAAGGTTCAAAAGCCATTAGCCTTTGTATGAATATAAAACATCAGTATAGCACAACGAATGAGATTATTTCATTACTTTTTGTTCGTTTCATGCTCATATCACTTTGTAATCACTCCTTATTCATATGTTTGAATTCCGACCAATATTATAATTAGGTTTTGATCAAAGTTTGAACATTTTGAACTTTGGTCGTTTAAACGAAAGAAGAAGTTACAATTCACTATCTGTGAATTGTGTGTCAGTGTTTTTCTGGTTGACGTCAGACGACTGCAGTTCATGCAATGGATAACACAAAAGCCGGATAGAGATATCCTGAAGTTTACTTTTTCTACTTGAGGATATCGACTATATAGTAAAAGCAACAGCCAAAATACTTTGCATTCATCCGAGTACGTCCTCCCACTCACTTTCTCTCTCTCTCTCTCTCTCTCTCTTTTACGTCCTCTCGCCGTATCTTTCCTTCTCTATTGCAGCGGCTTTTTGAGACCACAGAAAAAAGCTCGAGCTCATGGAAGGAAGTTTGTTTTGTGTTGTAGCTTTAGGACTCGTCTTGCATTGGAATCGAAGCTGAATATCTGCAACATTCAACCCAATCGTCTAGAGAACAAGTCGTTTAACAAATATACGAGGGGTAACGTGTGTTTTCCGAACAGTTTCAACTCTATTCCCGATTATATTCAATGACTTGAGCAAAACTATGTTGTTCTTCAAATAGAAATATTGAGCATCTGTTTCTTAGCTACAGATGCTTACAATGGCAATGTGTTTATGTAATTAGAGCAAATGCTTCTGCAAATTAACCTTCAATTAAGAGTCAAATTTGCTCTTGGAACGGGTTAATGCATTCATTGACTAAACACACCACGAATGAGAGGCACTTGAGAAAGAGTTTGATAGTTTCGTTAACTGGGTCAAATGGATTATTTCTTCAAGTCATTTTATCTACAAAAACTGTTACAATTAATGTCAAATTTACAGTATTTCAGTGATTTGTAAGATTTCTGAATTCGAATAAAGTCAATCGTGAGAATGAAATTGAAGGACATACAATCCGGGTTGTGAATATTCAAAGAAAAGCAAGTAGTCGAACATGCTATAGAGTGGTGACCAATCGTTTCTGATGCTTTAAATACGTGTGCCGTTTACCAGTGGAGAGATGCGTTTTCTTGAATACGGTTTAGGTTCGGTTATATCAATTGGCAGTAAGTGTCTCAAGAGATATTTGTTTCATTCAACTCTTTAATACCCCTGGCTGCGTGCTAATTTTGAACCTCAACTAATAGTTTGATAATTGATATGTACCTAAGATTTCGTGAAACCGGCCCTAATTGAACAAATAAAAGTGGATTATTTTGACTCCGCCTGACTGTATTTGTCTTTTACCACCATAAAATAAGCGATACAATATTTTTTTGCCAGACGCTAGATTAAGGCATTAAGTATATTGAGGTTTGAGTGAATAACATTTCCAGTTATTGCATATTCGTTTATGCGATGTTTTATATGTTTAAGAGCATTCTCGTTTGAAGTTTTTCAGAAAAATGAGATTACATTCTGAATAAGAAATTTAGTATAAGCTATAAAAACTGTTGTTTCAAACAACACTTATTCAAGGAGACTATAAAATAGATCCATATATGTATTGTGTTTCAGTCGAACAACTTGAGCCATTTTTGGTAAACATTAAAGTTCTTCAATCTATATTCACTCAAACTCTTGGTGGTATTCTAGTAATTATAATATTGGATATTTTACCCTTTTCAAGAACATTATAGTTGATACCAGTTTCCCTGATATCTAGTTAAATAGATCATTATAAGAACAAAGTTCTAGAATCCGGGAGTCAAGTTACATACAATAGGCCTACATACCTAAATGGCGAGCCTAGCCTAGAGCTAAATAATATTAATACACTGTAAGGTCATGTTTATTAGCTCCGTTAGATTTATTAGCCACTTCGCAACCTATAGAATGTCGATTTCCAAAACAATGAGGTTCCACCACATCACATCACATTGGAGTTGAGGGTACATGCTTTAAGCCGAGAAACTACATATATATTTCTGTGTAAGACTACGTAGGTTCAATTAATTAGCAAATTAATTCAACACTATGTTGTTGATATATCTGTGAACTACTCCATATCATGAATAGCGTCATACTTGATAAACTATTTCACAAAACATTGGTGAATTAGTTGCAAAGTTATAAATGAAAATGAATTACCTGTCAAAAAAATCCGGCACCTCCATCAAAAAAAAATCATTCTGCTATACTGATCTCAACATTTTTATAACATATGTATTGTTTGCTCAGTAGCTCAATCGAAATCTCCATTATTTCTGGAAAATCAACATGCAATACAAGTATGTTGTGTAATGTAATGTAATGAAATATAATACAATGTAGACAGTTATCACACAAGATCACAAGATTAGGCCTATACTCATTTTACTTGAAATTCGAAGCACATCACAACCCTGAAGCTAGATTTGGATGGATAATTACGATATTCATTTTCCCAATCTCAGAGAAAACTGGATACCATAATCTAAATTTTAGAAATTAGAATTCATTTTTTGACCCTCCTAAGTCCATGAACTATGACGTGGACATTACTGATTCCGTATAGAAGCAAATAGAATCGAGTGATATCTACTTCTAGAATCCAAAAAAGGACCGGGTGCTGGAGGTAAAATTAATTAATTTCAATTTCTGGAATTGAGATGATAATTTCCACATCTCTGAAATTAGGGAAATTATCATCATTATTCGTTAAAATCTAGTTTCAGAGTTGTCATGTCCTTTTAGATTTCATTATGTGGTGTAACTAATTGCCACGATAGTTTCCAATGGAAAAGTTATGTCTTTCGAAAGCAGGAACAGAAAGTAATATTCGAGGTCTTTAGAGTGTCACACCAAACACTGGCTCCAGGCATTACAGGCACATGAGCTGGAACTCGCTCGCTACCACGTTGCCACGTTCACGCGTTTAATTACCATCAATGTAATGGAGCCCACTGGCTCACAACGTGTTCGACATTAACATTGGGAATAATTGAATTTGTGGGATTTATAATAAAAGCAGTGAGATTAATAACGATTTGCTTTTTTAAAATTAATGATATTTACATAAAATGCTTTGAATACTCGTTTTAAATCTTCTTCATGTTTATTTGAAGAGTGTAGAGTAATGTTCTTGATTCCCTGAAGACTTTCAATGATGATAAGTTTTACTTTGATAAATCCGGGATTAATTAATTTGAAAAAGAAATAATTCACTTTTTAAAAACCTTCACTACAAACAAACAAAATTATATACGTCAAAAGTATCGTTGAATTTCATTTTTTCAAGTTTTAACTGTTGGTATGAATAGTATTGAAACCTTGCAGTCTATGAAAAGTAAGAAGAATAAACTTTGGTCTCCAAGTCCTTCAGATTCTGTGGTCCATATTAAGATGAGCTTCATTGATTTTACATGAGATGAGAGGCGAAAGTAAAAGGAAGTCTACGAATTAGTGCGACAAAGACGATGATAAATGTGATAAAAAGAATGTAAAAAAAAGAGGAACTAAAGAAGACGGATAAAGCTTTATACAGGCGGTTATCCGGGAATTGAATACTTAATCAGACGGAATGGTTTTTGAAGCAACGATTGATCAGGGAAGATCAGAGGATCGCTTGGAGAACTGCATGGTATGACAACCAAGCAAGCCATGACATAGAGACATCACTTAATAATCCATCAATTTACATAATCGATCACTTAAAAAGAGAAAGTAGGATTACGAATTCTGATTCACAGTGGAAACCATGTTTTTTTTGAACGCATGATTGAACGTATTAAAATTCTTTCTTCAATAATCAACTTTTCACTAGAGAAATATCATGATGAGTTATGACATTTTCAGTGAGACCGGTCCCTCTTTGAACCCTCCTTCAACCTCCCCCCCCCCCCCCTCATAGTATGCAACTCAATACTTCTGGACCAAAATCAACAGTCAGTAGATGTATCACTATCTTTTCTATTTGATATCACGATACTGTATGGACTCTGGATCACATAAATTTTTTCAAGAAATATTCATTCAAAATGTAAATTTTAAAAAATAATATCTCACCGCTGACTTCCAGACCGTACGTAAAGTGGATTGACTGTTATGGCTAGAGTGCGTATGATGTCAATATATTGTTTCAGGATGCGTTTTAATGCGGCTCGATTAACAACTTTTTGTACCGAGTGTGTACAGGAGTATAATTATGTCGTGGAATGTAAATCGACCGTTTTGTATGGCTGTGATTGATGAGCGTAGCGAAGTCTCCATCCCACTCTTATAGGGCTTTGTCTGTGTGTTTTTTTTTTGTTTGTTTTTTTTTTTTTTTTGTAAGCACTCCACAGGTCGCAAGGGTTGACTGATCAACATGAAACTTTTTTTGTACACCCAAACTCATCCAACTTAAAACTGTATAGTTTTTGGGATGAATCGGTCGGACCGATTTTGAGAATCATCATCTCAAAGTTTCTAAAAACCCCATAAGATTTGGCTGGGCGGAAAATGTTGAAAAATAAAATCTTTCCAAATGGGATGAAATTTTCTCTAAATGTGTATACATGGATTTTACACATTATTACGATTTTTTAAGCAATTCTGATCAGTCGTTTTGGAGAAAAAAAATAAAATGACTGATAATATTCATAAAATATATCATAAAAATTATGACAGAATTAAGTTGTAGAGATTCACTGCTTTCTAGATTCAAGAGTTGACCAACAATGAAGTATTTTTTATATGCGTCAAGGTGTGTAGAATACCAGAGTCAATGAAGTGGCAAGAGTAGAACTTCTTTAACGACTTTTATAGCTTATTCAGATATCAAGGTGTGTAGAATACCAAAGTCGATAAAGTAGCAAGGGTAAAACTATTTCAAGGACTTTTATACCTTATTGAGATATCTCGCTCATCTTACAACGCATATTTCGCGTTTGACTAGTATTAATTATACGACACGATCGTGTGGTTATGAATGAAAATGTAGATTCTCACATAATGATCATCTCGGATGTAAAAGCCCGAGGAAAAACTTCTATGAATGGTGTACAAGTTTTTTCCATCAGTAACAATGGTGGAAGTATAATATCAATATTAGTAATAGTAGAAATTCATTCTTTTTTTTTGCAAAAAAAAATTATCCATTCAAGTGTACATTGAATCGTTTATAGCACCACTAGATCACAATGTAGTTTGACTGTAGGGATATTGTCATGGCATTTTGTATTTCATTTTCATTTATTCAATACTAATGCTTGATTTATATAAACTCGTTTCAGACATACAATCAAATCAGTCACATGAAAAATGATAATGATAATAATAATACAATAATAATAATGAATTAAGGCAGGACCCACATAAGCCGAAGCCTGTGTGTGGGAAAGGAGGAAATCTTATACAGTATGTAGAAGGTCTGACAATCTAGAAGGTAAGATCCAGATCTCTGACCCATAGGTATATCACAGCTTTCAACGAAAAACATCAATATTTGGGCCTTTGTCAATAATTGAAATGACATCATTCCAATTTCCAAAGCATTGGATGCAATTATCTAGTGATAGTCTTTTTCCTATTGTATTCAATATGTCCTTTTCATCCGTTTCCTTCAGCTGTTAGTGTTACCCCCAAATACTCATATTCATTTGTTAGCCTTTTGGTACACTTTTCTGTTACAACATCTTGCCCCAACCATTCCAAATTATCATAAACTGAGTCTTTTGCATGTCAACTTTCAAACCCCAGGAATCGTATTCTTCTATAAGCTTTCTCATGAGGTACTCTGCATCCTCTTTATCTTCAGCAAGAACCACCTGTTAGCCTGCAAAAAGTAGTGTATATATTCTTCTCCAACTTTGACCTCCATTGAAATACATCCTCTTACATCCGCATCCTCTTTATCTTCAGCAAGAACCACCTGTTGGCCTGCAAAAAGTAGTGTATGTATATATTCTTCTCCAACTTTGACCTTCATTAAAATACATCCTCTTACAACCGCATCCTCTTCATCTTCAGCAAGAATTACCTGTTAGCCTGCGAAAAGTAGTGCATGTATATATTCTTCTCCAATTTTGATCTCCATTGAAATACATTTCCCAGACCATTGATCTGATACTTTGTTTATTAAAACTTGAACAGCGTTTGTGATAGTGAACAGCCTTGCCTAACTTCCTTTTTTATTCTGAATTCTCGTCAACGAGAGTTGCCAATTCTCATACAACTCACAGAATTCTCGAATAGCTTTCCAATGGCATTTACAAATATTTCTCAAACTTCTTGATCTTCCATGGTTTCCCATAATTAATTTTATAGTACATCATCGGGTACCTTCTTCATACCAACGAAAATCATGTGTAATTCACTTCCATATACGATAATTGTTGTCCATAAGTTGCTTTATATATAACAGGTTGTCCACACAAGAACCACCACACCTGGAACCACTTTGTCATTCTGTGAATGTTACTTGTTGTTCTAATCGCTTGGTCAGAGTTCGTCCATACAATTTAGCTATCGAAGACAATACACTGATACCCCTGTTAGTAATCTCCACAGTCTTTTCTGTATCCTTTTTTTATCGACAGAGCTGATATGACTCAGTTTCCATTCTCACGGTATGTCACCTCCTCGCAGACATTCCGTCAATGAATACCAGTCAATGATTCAATAGTCACTAATGGAACCTTCTTGATAAGTCTGATAGATATACCAACCGGACTTAAGGATTTATTATTCTTTGTGGTTCTTAGAGCACTTATGACCTCTGCACAGGTCATCTCCTCGCATCTTTTTTCTGGAGCTATCAACATAGGCATTGATGTGTAGTAAATTTGGCTGTATGACACTCTGTTCTTCGCGAGCAGTTTTTGATAATCTGCTTGCCATTTCTTATGTCTAATCGGATTTAGCCTAATCTGTTGATGTGTTTTCTTCCTTAATTGCCGCAATGTCTTCCAAGCCAATCTAGAACGCGAGCTTCCTAACTGTGAGTCAATTTCTCCACACTTCCTGTCCTAAAAAAATATCATTTGCTTTCTTTATTTATTTATTTTTTCGCCATATAATTGGAGCCTTTGTATAACCGTCCATCGTCGGCATCTTTTGTTGTTAACCACCTAGACTTCTCTTTTCTGCAATGATGCGTTCCAAGTCATCATTCCATCAATGAGAATTTCGGAGTTTTTTCTTTCTCTCAAATTCAACTGTACGTGATGCTTCGGAAGCTGCTTGTCGGACATCGCTCTTGATCGATGTATATCTTTGTTATGTGTTACCTTCCATATTGGTGGTCATTTTACCAGATAATCTGGCAAAATTAATGGGCTCATTTAAGAATATCTTTGAGTTATTCTCAAACCCCCTGAGGTCATATTTCGTTTCTTAATGTTTCACAGACTCTGGATCTATAATTTGTCTAGTAAAATAACTTGTATAATATTTATAATTGATGTGAATCTTGACTTTTACTGAAAAAATGGTCAGAACCACACTGGACACTTCTCTGGACTTCAACATCTAATACTTCAAGGCGAGTTTTTTTGTGTGATGATATAGTCAATAAATGATTTGTATTAAGTTGCTCATCAAGATAATTCCCATCCTATCCCCTGTAACACCTAGCACTTGCATCAACTTTTCTATAAAATCGTCTTTGACTTGTGGGTCAGCGTCATCATTTGGCGAATAAGAGTCTACTATCACACTATCGTATGTCACAGCAGTGCTAGTTCTAGGGTAATCAAACAGAAATGGAATTCGTCTTCCTTCTTCTTTCTTGGTCTCCGTTAACACAGATAAATCCATTTGGAGATTTATAAGTTCTTTAAAAACTTATGTTTACTCATTTTTTATCCCTTGTACATTCCAACATCCGACAGTCATATCCCGTTTTATTCGCCGAGATCGTTCAACATTTAATGTATCCTGGTTCCGAGGGGATTTAGGGTTCTTGTTTACAGTATTTATGTTTTCCTAGAGATGAGGAGCAGGCCCATCGTCTCAACCCCCAGACCTGGGGGATCAGGATTTTCTGTGAGGGCCGTTTCCCTTAGCCAAATGATTCCAGTTTTACGGTGCCGAAGAATTGCCTTTCTCCTTCTTCCATCAGCTACCTGGCGACCAACCACTGGCCGCCACGCATTGCCCAAGAGTCACGACGTGGACGTAGAAGTAGGATTATATTTAAGTTACTGCAAATATATCAATAATTTTCACTTTCTCACTTCACATTTTTCACTTTTTCTCGTCATAAACCAAAGATAAACTCTTTTCAATACACCACAGTGATGTTCTGAATCAGTCAACTTTTAGGGCTCTCACTTAATTTTTTCATTCATCAAAAATTATTATCCGTTAAATAAATATTGCATCATCTTCTTTTGATGACGTTCCACAATATTCTTTTTTCTGCTGGCTCTACTATTTTAATTGAGTTCACCTATTTTATATATATATATATATATATATATATATATATATATATATATATATATATATATATATATATATATATATATATATATACATATATATATATATATATATATATATATATATATATATATATATATATATATATTATATTTCATATCATCATGAAAGCATCTGGGAACTAAGCCATTATTTATTCAATGAATAAAGCTAAGCGTAAAAAACTGTAAAAATGGTATATAACCATATATATATATATTGATTTATTACTCAACCAAATACCTGTGTGTCGACGCATATTCATAAAATGAAGAGACCTTGAGAGTTATCAGGATTTGCATGGTCACAAAACACACTCTGGACTTTGTGGGTTATAATAACTTTGCTCACTTACCCCTTGGGACACGGATTTTAATTACGTTATACGGGCCATAAAATCGATGTCGGATGTACACTCACTCGTTTAATGAAGCCAATATCTGTGGTCGAATATTGCAGCCCAGGTAATGACTATATGCAATTTCTCTTAATTAAACAATAATGAGTTACAGCGTCCCATACTCCGCTAAGCAACCATCACCATAAAATGTAGCTATATGTTGAACAATTTACTAGCACGACCTCCTAATCATCGCTACGCATACACACACGTACGCACACCTACGCGAATAGCACCACAATTCAATTGTTGTACGAGTTATATATATATATATATATATATATATATATATATATATATATATATATATATATATATATATATATATATATATATATATATATATATATATATATACTGAAAATAGCATTCCCTACTGCCAATATGAATACTGTCAAGTGCATCTGTGTTTTGTTTGTGTACTCATCAATACAGTCATTAGGGATGGCGATATAGTAGTTTTGGTAATTGTAATTGTTTATTCAATGTAAATAGGTATCAATTTGTCGTTTTGATATGTACTGCGATGTTCGTCATATTCACAAACCATACGTTTTAGTATTTTCGTTGAAGCATGCACATCTGGAATAATTCTCAGAATATGTCAGAGTTTTGGAATTTGATTTCAGCGCATTATGGAAATTATATAAATTGTGGCTTACAATTTCTTTACAAAAAAAAATTACAAATAATCAGATTCTAGATATTCGTGATTTTTTCATCATCAATATTTGTAATACAAATGATATGACTGAATTTAATAGTCTGATAATTAAATTGGTGTTCATAATTTTCAAATGAATTCAATTGCATAGGACTCATGAATCGTTGTACCAGTTCTCACACTGCTTCCTTTATGTCGTGATTTGAAAATTGCGTTGCAAACATACATTGTCATTTGAAAGCGTTAATTCAAATATATGAATGAACACTTCATTGTGATATTGGCAACACTTTTCATATAAAACAAAGACAGAGCATGAATCATTAAGCTCTCACTTTTACTAAATATTCTAGCAAAGTTTCAAGATTATTTGTGGTGACTCAAGTGCGTGACACAATATTTTCATTGACCCATTAGGCAGGCTTTGTCTAAATTTTTCCCTCACCAAAAGAAACGACTTGAATAATGCAAAGATCAAAACGTCAAATAAAACGTGTAATGTAAAGCGTTAGGAACGCGAGATCTTAGATAAGACTATCACGTTGCAATTGTAAGAGATTGATCTTTCAGAAAATCGATCCCAGGTCATAAAATACGCTGTGGGATAACCAAATCAAAAATGTCGCTGCGGGCTGCGGGCTGCGGGGTTCAACAAACGTTATATAATTATATAGGAAATAAAAACATGATAGTTACGTTCTTATATAGTAATATAGCTAATCAGTGGTAAAATCAAAGCGCGATAGCTGAAGTAATATGAAATATTCTCAAGCATAGAATCAAGATTCATCTGATTATATAACTTCATAATCAAGCTTTTCAGTTCTTGAATGTTCAGATCAAATATCGTGATGATACGATACTTTTTCACGATATGCAAAACGAATATGATCATACACAAGTCGGTAATGGCTTTTCATTGGGAACTGAAATCAAATAAAGTCATTCATTTATTATTTACTGATTCGCATCCCCAAATATCCTGATACCCCTGATGGCACAAGCCAAACGGTAGGGAAGAGCCAAATTGTGGTCGTGTGACCATTCGAATATGTACCCGGGAACTAGTGACTTGAAATGTTGGTTGAAAAGTTCGTGTATGAAAAATGAATAAACCTGACCCATAACCCATTTCTGAAAGCTGTCAAAGGCCTATGATATTTCAAAACGTGAAAAATTAAGTAATACGGAAAGGGTTCGAGCCCTGCCACCCTAGCATTGTAAATGGACTCCATATCCAGTGCACCAAAATTGAACACAAAAAACAGATGGACGTTAAATCATGGTTAAATGTACACTTCTTTGTTCAGGTTGGGTTTAGGTTTGGCTTAGAACTATTTGGGGATGTTTGGGGGGGATCAGGTAAGTTCGGATATTCACGTGACTGCACTTCGGGTTACTTCGAGTCTGCTTTTGCACCTCCCCTGCCGTGACTTGTGATAACAGTTTCAGCCCAGATATCCCAGCTATTGATGGGATGGGGTCGTTAATAAAACCCTAATCAATTATACATAATATGCCTCGAGTTTATGTACAGTATTTATCTCATAGTCAAACAAGTGAAATAAATATGTAGCACTAGCATGTTGAAAAGCTTAACGTAGATTTAAAGGTCAAACAAGTCGTTATAGTGATGGTTGTAGCTTGTGTAGCTGCATTTTGTCATTATGAAAATGATCGTTGTTCGGCGTGCTTATGTTGTTTGCCATCACTCATTAACTGAATGCATTTGCATGTGATGCGAACACAAGACTGCAATTACCAACGTGGTTGTTATTAGCAAATACATGGGACTGAACATTTTGACATTGTCAAAAGGTCCTTAGAATCGTGTAAAATTACAATGTTTCACTGTCATTCATTCATATGTAAAACTGAATATGGTCAATATAATTTCATTGGAACAAAAATATTTCAATGTATAACGAGATGTTTTTTTGAAAAAGGTAATCTTATGTTATCAATGTATATGTTGAAAGACTTCTAGTTTGCTATGAAAAGAGTTTTTTTCTCTTTTTTTTTAATAGCATCGCAACTTGATACAAAATCATTGTTCCAAAATTGAGGCTATGAATGAAAGATAGGATCGTTTGGACAGGGCACAACAAGGCCGATCTTACCACCCCCTCCAAAAAAAAATGAAAAATAAAATAAAATAAAATGAAGAAAAATAAAAGAAATAGACTGAACATATTTGTATACATTCATTCCAATTTTTTTTTCGTTTTTTTCACCTATTTTCAATTTTTTTCATTCACTTACTCTTTTGTTATTTGTCACGCATATGTTAATTGGTGAGAGGAGACTACTCTCTATAAACACATCACTTTGAATATCCAATAAGCTGGCTGAGTGATTTTATTTTTCAATGAAATTATTATCATAGTATATACATGAAGGAAATGAGTGGATATATTTATGGTAAGACTCTTGCTGTACAATTATGGTTCACTCATATGTTGTGAACTGAATTGTACTTTTGACAGTATTAAAATCACAACAAAAATCATACATATATATTTATATATATATATATATATATATATATATATATATATATATATATATATATATATATATATATATATATATATCCAACCCAAATAACCAATTAAATTGAGCTAGGGGGTGTTTCCACCACTTCATCCAGGGCAGGCTTAACATATCAAAAACCATAAACAAAAATCATAAAATAAAAAATCTTGAATAAAGCTTATAGTGCGTGCTTGGATGGATCGTGTAATTGTATGAAATATAATACAACAGTGAAAACCTATAGTGCCCAATGAAACTATAATTTATTTTGAACACTTCCGCGTTTAATATTCATCATTAATTGAAATTTAATCAAAATTGAAAGGCGTATGTTGAACCATTTGAGCAAAGCGGATTAACTCCGATTGTTTCGAATAAAAATAAATAATACTTTGGTCTTATTACTCTTATCATTATTCAATACTCAAAAATAGATTTAAAATCACATTGTAACCATCAAACGTTAAAATACAAAACATAATGAGAAATGAGAATCGAGAATCGAGAGATATTTTGAGTGGCTCGTCTCTCGCAGTCAGCTAGGCCGCTAGTATAAGTCAAACCCAATATAATCAAACTTGATCAAGTCAGAAGTGAAATTTCTTTCAAAATTGATTCAGCCTATTCCATCATTCTCTCAGATAACCACTTTTTGACTTTGGTGTTTCTGTTTCTCACTTTTACCATTATCTAGCTAGTTTTTAATTTGTTTCTTCCACCTGAATGGAGAAAGAATTTCTTACCGAAATGTTGTTTCGCTAGTCTCTTCTCTAATTTGTTTCTAACCTCATTTTGAAAGCTTTATCACTGATATGACGCTGAAACGTTCGATTATATCTGTTTTCACATTCGACTACTTCAACAAGTCTTCAACAAGTTTCAACCTTTCAATGATATTATAATGGGTATTAAAATGAATAACTAGCATACAATATACATTTAACAATATATGTAGAGTGGAAAGAGAAGAGAGAGAGGAAGAGAGAAATAGTGAGAGAAGGGAAGAAAGAGAGAGAACTGTTTGAAATTGGTGTAGCATTATGACTGTAATATAACATTGTATAAATTACAGCCATCTCTTGTTGTTTTTTGCTTCGGATATTAGGTTTTGCTGGACGCAACGTTACAAATTTAAAATCCCGCTTTTTTCATTTGGATGGTTTGTAAATTTATAGCATTCTACATTAATACCAACCTGAAATGAAGGCTAAATAGTAAATAGTCCAAGCTTGATAAATTGCTGCGTCACAATATCTAGGTTTGTGTGTACAATGCATAGGTAAACGTGATTTATCTCCGTGATGTAATTTAGACGATATTTTGCATTATTAACTTAGCGATGCATCCATCAGGTTTTCCTCATTTCAGTAGGCGTTTGTAATTAAAAAGCTGGGGATAAAAGCTGCCGGAGGGATGTCAGACCAGCGCATCATGTTTATTCAAGGGTTAATGAACACAGGGGTAGTTCATCAACAAGAGGAGCTACAAAAATATACGTTTATTTTACTCACGAAACGAAATGAAGTCCATCTGGCCCGTTATATATATATATATATATATATATATATATATATATATATATATATATATATATATATATATATATATATATATATATATATATATATATATATATGTATATATATATAAGCTGTTCATGTGATCAAAACTGAAGTTCTCCTCAATGGTGTAATTGTTTTATTAAATAATTATGTCCAACTTATTAAAGGTCTCATTCCAAGTTGATATAGTTTAACATTCGATTAAAAATTATACCGTTATTTCACACAAATTCCATTAAATTGATTGGTTGCCATTAATTTTGTTGGTGAACGAAGTGACATTCTATTCCACGATTTGTTTCCTCCGTTCCTCTACTGTTCGCTTCCAACATGGCGAGTACCTTGGAAAATGAACTTGAAAAGTTAAACCATATCATTTAGATCTTGACAGTTTTTGGTCACAATCAACAAAAATATGTTATTGGAAAAAATTGAAATGTATTTCGAATATGAAAAAACAATTGTCTGTATCAACGCAACAAGTACGAATAGTTTTTTTCAACTACCCAGGGTGACATCATAATTCAAATCGGGATACTCTCAGAATAAAGTTGTTTGAAATTGGCACGATTGCAGTAGGTATATTATGTATTGAAGTAACTCAGGCATGAAGTCAAAAATTCATTTCTCCATCCATATACAGAATGGTCCATATACATCCACACACACATATTATATTTGATGGGGCATAAATGGATAATCATTAATTCCAAATGAATGCCTGTCTAGATATTCAGATATAATCAATGAAATGCGACAAATTCACTCTTTCAATTTGGATAGAAGAATTGCAAATTCACGTTTTCTTTCTCTCTAGAATCAACTAACCAATTATAAAATCATGATCTGTTCACATACACACTTATCCTAGAACCACACTTATGTCAACTCTCAAGTACCGCTAATCTAGACTTTTTTCGTCAAAATGCCCTAGTGTAAATTTCTCAGAATAACAATACTGAAAATTGAAATGTCATCAAAGTTTCAGATGTCGAACATTAAAACCATTTTAAATATTGAAAGTAGCTTTCATTCAAAGATATATTCAAATTTCATTTCAATAATATCATCACTCATGAAATACTATGAATTACTTATAAATAATATAGCATTTTTTATTTCGTGAGTTCTCGTGAATACCTTGCCAAGGTTTCATGTTGTGAATCTAGTTAGCAATAGCATGTATACACTCCACCAACACCCCACCTTATTTATTATGTAGCATTACCACGTCCTATTATAAGTCACCCTTTAGCATTCCCTATATCATGTCCGCAACTGTTGCGTGCGAGAAACTGAGTGCACTTTGTTATTTAATAGAAATCGTCTTGTCTGAGAGGTACAGAAATTTCGGAAGTGAACGGTCAAAATATCATTACACCTCTCAACTGCATTGTAAATCCACAGTTGATGAAGATTCTTCACCTTGGTATATCAGCATCATATACTTTTTTATATTTAATACTAAGAACAAAAATCATAAACTATTTTTTTAATCCATAACACTTCGCATTATCTCATCAGTTACTATATTTCCTTTCATAACTGAGAAAAGGTGGAATAGTCTCCATCAGTATGCACCGTAATTATAGACGACAATCCTGACTAAGGTTTTTCATTGTTCCCTCTGTCGCCAAAGTGCATACTGGGTTGATTTTTCAAGAAAATACCACGACCGCGTCCTTTCCACTCTCTAAAACACCGAATGAAATATCATTGCATCGTATCCACCCACCATATCATAATAATCATTTACCACTGCCAATACAGATATTTAAAAATGTAATGAATAATTGAAATTAACTGCATGTTGTATACGGCATATGATACACCATTTTGTTTGACATGTCCGGGAGCAAAATGCGCGTATTTTTACGAATATTTGTGTAAGTTGTTACATGCGTCAAGTTGACACCAGATATGAAAGCGATCGAGCTCAAATATAGCGAATATTCAGTGCTAAATTAGTTATAGTTAGTACCATCAACCTCATAATCAGTGCTGAGTGCTGACGTATTTCAAGAGTTATAATGATTTGTCTGTAAGAGGTGCCAACTTCACGCAGCACCGCCCATGAAAGCGATCGAGTTCAAATTTGTCAAATATTCAGTGCTGAGTAATTTCAGATTATTGCCTTGAACCACATTCATTCTGTTTTAACCCAAAATTCATACATTATAAAGGTTTTTTTTAACGGTATCAGCATCGCTCATGAAAGCGATGTATCTCAAATTTAGTAAATATTTAGCGCTGAATTAGTTTCAATCAGTACCTATAGAACCGTATGGAATTTTAACCCAGAGCTCAAAAGATGTAACGAAATTTTTCAAAGGTTCCAACACTGACCTTGTTAGCGATTGGGATCTAATGTAGGTCCATGAACTTGACCCCCACACTTGGCACTAATGGTGGAAGTTTAACAGATTCAGTGCTAGGCCCTAATATTGAGTGCTCCCAAGTTTTAGAAGTAGTGCCAAGCTGTTTTTAAAAAAAAAAGCGAGTTGTATGTGTCATTTTTTCCAGACGCTTGCAAAATTCGAATGGCTGTAGAACCTAAAAATACGTCAGACGTCGTTTTACGTGTTACTGTCCTCCCGAAATGATGTCGAACGACCAAGCTGATACTCAATTCACAAAATAGCTCCTGATAAAATGCCATACATGCGTTGTTTGATGAGTGAGTGTTTATATATGTGGAAAATTCCATTGAATATACAATCAATTATCAATATATTATTGATACTCGATTATTCTTTATTGATTCATCATTGTTTTATTAATTGATATTATTGATATTGTACTATTGTTTTATAGATGGCCGCTATGAAAAAATGGAATATTCAATATTCTCAAATCAATCATTCACAGTTCTCATTGAAAGGAATTTCACGATATTTCTTTCACACTGCATTGTCTATATCATCAAATGATTGAAATATGACGTTTCTTGACGACAAGGGCACATTTACCATTAACAATATACTATTGAAACCCAATCGAATTGAAAAATAAAATCTAATATTTTCATACTCTAATACCAATTGTATATTCATTCTGAAACTTATTTGTATCAGAACTAATATCTCTTTGAGTTCCTCATTCATATTTCAGAATATTCAAATCGAGCACGATTATGAGACCATCTGAATCATACAATTTTCCTTGATCTCAATTGTTTTCATAGGTCTCAGTCAGTCCTTGTATTTCCTTCAAATTAATAAATCTAAATAAAATGTATTCAAGTTGAATTTCGTAGAGATGTATCATTATTTCCAGATTCGGAACTTGTTTCTATGGTAAGTGCCACTATTCATAAGATATTAGGATTGGTAACATTCTATTTTCTACAGAAAATACTCCAAAACACTTCAATGCCAAATAAACGATAGAACTAATTGTGTGCTATTATACTGATGCAAATATCCATTATTGACACGTTTTAGATCGATTGCTTTCATTGTTTCCACATTGCTTTATAAGATGGCTCGTCAATTATATGGTTGTCTTGCTTGTGTATGTGTGTGCGTGAGAGAGCGAGAGAAAGAGAAAGAGACAGAGAGAGAGAGAGATACTTGTTACGTCAGAAGCTAGCTATCAACTGATGTATACGTGCTTAGAGGGCAGAGTGATCGGACTTATTGTGACTGATGGATTTCCCTCATTAATTCGGCTCAACCGTGTTGTAAATCAGAGCTAGCTTGATCACTGCACAGCATGTCATCGTTGGCGAATGCAAACATGGTACTGGCCCCTTGACGTTACACAAATACTTGGCCGTTGAGATTAAAACGTCGACACAATTTCTCACTCACGACTACTACGTGTAACCACGACTAGCAGGGATCCTGAATGAAGTCCAATGTCAGCATGCAGGATTCTGATCAATTTAAACAACGTGTGCTAACAGTATCCTGAATGAAGTCCAATGTCAGCTTTCAGGATTTTGATCAATTTATGAAGCAAACTTACTGACAGGATCTGTAATGAATTCAATGATTTGAGAACTGATTGATTTAAACCATGCTTTTTCAAGTTATAAAAATATAGACAATACTTGAATATCGCGTCCGTAAGTTATTTGGATTCATTTTATATATGGGCCTACATGATCAATTTTGTCAACCCTCAAAACAGTCGAGTTAAAAGGATATTATACGAATAATCATGTGATAATAAAACAATGGAGTGCATAAATGAATTCGAATGAAGAAACAGTTTGAAAGGAATTGATCCATTTTTTAAAATTGGAACATTGCTTTTTCGAATTCCGCTGTGGGCATGAAATTTGTGAGACATTTCACCTCTCACTACCTCATCGTTTCTTTGTATCCAGATTCGTACCACACATCTATCTTAGGTGTACGATGGTTCATTAACAGCCATTAACAAATGTGATTGCATAATGTATTGCGACGCAAATTACTCTTTTCTTATGTTTATCCAATAATTTTGTAGTCCTACCTAATATTCATACATTCCCATAGAAGAGTTGTTCATGCAATTTTGTTTAGATAAACATATTTTTAACATATTTATTTTATTCCAAATTGAAAATACTGCTCGTATATTATATTAGAAATATGTATACTTCACACGTAAAGATAGAACCGGTTGTATATGTTATATAAGTTTTACCGTCTCAAGAATGTTAAGTAAACCATAAAAACAATACTAAACAAGAAGACAAATTAACCATACAGAGTGTTAGAGATAATGTTACTTTATGTCTACAATAAGTTTAACTTCGAAATGTTAGGTGCTTGTCTTAGTTATAGTATATGCAGTTGCATACACAGCATAGGGCTGGAATATTAATTGAAGTTCTCGCTAAGAACGAATTTAATATGTGTATACTTCATACAATTCACCTCGAATTCATAATTTCATATGAGAGAATTATTAATAATGATAGTTATGCTTTGAAAATCAATTATATGAATCCTACTGGTTATTTTTATTATTTGTTTATGTATTCAGTATTGCATACAAAAAAAGCTGTATTTTTATCGAGTACTTTATCAAGTTTGAATAAGTGGAAGCTTTAAGAAACATATAATTTTACTGCTACTATGAAGAAAAGTATGTTTATTTTACAGTTGACCCTCGTTCGAGGTAATTGGTACATAGAATAAAATAAGTAAGATATAAAGTAGACATGGACAGAGATATATCAATACAATGTTGTTTAATTACTATTTAACAGTGGTGCAATTGATTTATTTCATCATAAATTGAGTACAGATAATTGTACGTATTCAGTTACAATTGCGGCTTTCTTGCCTTCTTGTATAAACATAGTCAATTTATTTCGGTGGAGGGGCCGGGTTATTCCCTACTGAAACTTATTCATAACAACCTGAAAACAGAACACTATATAGACACTGTGTATTCCATCATATTTTGCATGAATACATGTATATTACAATATAGAGAAGAATATTGTATACCAAACTGAAATTTTACTTGAAATTATAATTCAACGTGAACCTAACCGTAATTCAAATACAAGTACACTGGTCGAGTCCAACGCATATTTGTCACCAATATTTTGTCTCGAATACAACATTTTCACATCTGTGACACAACAGACATCATTAGGAGGTCACACAGCATCAACCGCTCGATGGTAAGAGTTGCACGTTACTTTGATAATTCAATTCACATTCACACAGCTAAATTTCCATGCAATATGAAAGGGTTGATTGATACTTGTAGTACTCAAGTAGTTTACTCGGGTTCTTGTTTGCACATAGAAATAACGTGGCTTCCGAGCTGGAAGTTAGGTTAATGGGGTTATTATTAGGCTGATTGCGTTGGTTTTGGTATGTTTGTTAAATTATTTATAAGGTCGGACAAGGGTATTCGTTAGAGGTAAAGTAATAGTGATAGTAGTTGTGGTGTGTGTTAGTAGTCTATTTCCTTCAGCCTACAGCAACGACGGGTTTCGCGACGAAATAGGCTCCGGGCTGCATGTGTAATGGACGGCGGAGAACACATCAATTATTGGCGGTGACACTACGACCTCTCTTGGTCACGACGCCCGTACAGGACTGTTACCACACGCGCCTTCAGAGCTGGCTACTATTATTCATAGGTTAGTCACGAAAGTCAAGAGACCCGACCTCGATAGAAGTGCTGCGATAAGCGTTGGCAAAATGAAAACGAGAATGGAGTGACATCTTATAAGTGGATAGTGATAGGACGATTGAGTTACGTGATTGGTTATATCATTTCATTCGATGTGAAAATCGAATGGAAGTCAAGTGATAGTTCCATTTATATATATATATATATATATATATATATATATATATATTTATTTTCATATTTATGTGTATGTGTGTATATATATATATATATATATATATATATATATATATATATATATATATATATATAAATATATATATATATATATATATATATATATATATATATATATATGTATGTGTGTGGGGGTGGAAGCTATAGCCATGTCATAAAAGATACGCCACGACTGGGAGTCAACCCGGCACCTTCTGATTGCCGGTCAGGTGCTCTCCCACTGAGCTACCGTGGTATTACTATACACTTTATGTATTACTACATACTATATCACTATATATGTATATATATATATATATATATATATATATATATATATATAAATATATTCATGTGTGTGGGTGTGTGTTTGTGAGTGTGTGTGTGTTGTTCCATGTAGACTTTCATAATTATTAGATTTGATGATATTCTCACTTCTCTCGTCACTATTCTCCCTCACTATTATCTTCGTTATATCACCATCGGAAATTTGACACAAGAACATTGTTTTCCAATCGAGGCAAAGAATGAAAATTCAATATCGTTGGAACGGGGCACCACAAGGGCCATCTCACCACCCCAAAGAAAAGTTAGATATAATATAGCTTGTTCAACTGATCGTGAAAATTACAGTGATAACTTGAGAGATAAAGGAAAATAAGAAAGTTGTGGTGGAAAGAAGTTTTCAATCTTCTTTCTGAAGAATGTGGGAATTGGAAGAGATTTAATTGGCTGAATGAATACTGAATTATTGTGTTCTTTGTTTGAACAAGTTGTTGATGAGTCATGAAATTTGATGAGTGATAGGACATGATCCAATTTTATATGACTATCATCAAATATATACATATGTTTTTATTGAAATCAGGCTCAGCGACGCAGTGTACGAAAGAAAAAAAGCGTCAGGAAATGATGAATAAGACGATCGGAATATTAGGGAAAAAGTTGTTCTGTGGGGTCTTTTTGTATTGGTTAGTTGTTCTATTATTCAATTTCTATTGATTCATTATATTTTCATTGAAGGTTCTGTCCTGATCGTACCCTGTTGAGAAGGGACAGTCAAAATTTGCACATAAACGACGAAGAAAAGCCACGAAACACCTCTGTCATGGCGGGAATCGAGCACAAGCCTCATACCGTAATGACTGTGCTAGCCACTGTTCCACCCGTTCGAGTAGTACATATTCATATTATATATATATATATATATATATATATATATATATATATATATATATATATATATATAAATGTCCAATTATTTGTAGATGGCAACCTACTGTGGGCCTACCGGTTATAGAGCGAGTAATACCTCACATGTCATTCTTAACAATCGGTCACAGATAGGCTTAATATTAATCATCCTGTCACGAAACGAAGTGACTAGAGACACAGCTTATTACTACGACCAACAGAAATCAATCGTGAAAGAATGCATGAGGAATATGAAATGGCACGAATAGCATGTGTTCTCTTGTTAATTATCTATCAATTACAAGTTATTACGCCGCGCTATTATTCATGAGTGGCAATTCATGATTGATATATTAGTGCTGTATGAATCGGTCAAGTATTTTTGAAACTAACCCTTTTGTTGAAAATGGAATTAGAATTATGAAAACAAACAGGAAGAATTAATTTTCAATTAATTACGCTTATATTCCAAGCTGGAATATTTGTCCACAGCTACTAGAATTGTAATCAACGTTTCAAATACAAAAACTAGTTACATAATGTGCACTTATTCATAGAAAGATAATTTTAATTGAGTTGGTCATCACTTTGATGAATAAGTTATCTTCTTGTCGCTGATCTAATGATGTGAAAGAGACTAGAGTTGTTACGAGAATAAATAATATATGATACTGGAAATGGAAATGGAATAAATAAAATTTCAATTAATTAATGGTAAGAAAACCGTATATTTCATCCAATCATGAAATAATGAACTTTTTTTTTCTTCAGGGAATGGAAAATTTGTGAGCTTTTGAAATGTGCTTTGACTTTTTTCTTTCATCCATTCCTCCCTTTCACCCTTTCATATCCTCGATAGACACTATAATCCGTATAAGGATTGTGTTAATCCAGGATAAAATTGTTTTGACAAAAAAAAAAGCTATCTAGAAATAAATGACGATGCAACTATAGAAAGAACGAAAAACTATCAAATGAAATGACAAATGGGTATCCAATGGAAAAGCGAAAAAAAGTTTCGATCAATACATTTCATCATGCAATGAATACAGGTACCGGTAATTCTTGATTTATATTCACGTATTTCTCTTAAATATCAATAAAACATTTTACAGTCGATGTCTCATATATCCGCAGCACATTGATTTGACGTTTTGCAATAAAAAGTTCACCTATAAAAACGGCAGGCTACCATTTTTGTGCATAAATATGTTACTGTATTTGTACCCAAATACGATAAAGAATTCCCGTGATATATATTTCATGATGTGGTGAAAGAAGTGTATATATATACGTTTACCACTTTTAAAAATTGATAAGACAACATCTTGTGAAACGTTCCTTGAAAGTGGGGAATGGTTCATTTCCTATCCAGTCAGTGTCTTTTCGAAACGATATAACCACTAAATAATCCAACACGCAGATCAACCGTTTTGTTTTTATAGCAACATAATATCAAATAATATACGCATGTTCAAACGTGGAAGTTATTGATCAGTTCTTCTATTCAACTACGCTTCAAATTCTTTCCGTGAGAGAGTTATCTCGCTTATCTTGAATCGCTTATTACAATGTACTTGCACACGTTCTATTTCACATCGTTCCGTATAGTTTAATTACATTTCTTTATCAAAACTAAGATAGTTCAAGCAGATTCTATGGAACTAATTTTTAATAAAACCACATTTTGATAACTTTAATATCTTTGTAGTATTCCATTCTGTAGAATTAACCTACATTACGTATACAAGTAGCGTCTGTAACATGTTACGAGATTGTCTTATTTACATATATATATATATATATATATATATATATATATATATATATATATATATATATATATATATATACATATATATATATATATATATATATATATATATATATATATATATATATATATATATATATATATATATATATATATATATATATATATGCGTGGTGTTCGCGAGAATTCTGTAAGCCATACAACTTTTCTAACTCGCATAACGCTCGAAAATGCATCTTGTTTGAAAATAACATCAAATATGTACCAACCTACGATGCAGAATAGTGAAAACTAGGAAATATAAAACATTTGTTAAATTTTTAAAAATACCGACTCAAAACTTCCATCGATTTATACACTACACAGTTACTCTGAAGTTGATTAATATGTAGAAGAATTTGTCTCATGTTACTTCCGTATTGTGGAAGGGTGAACGTTGTGAAGAATTGTATGAAACTAGAATTACTGTATTTGGAGTGATTGAATAATAACTCTGAGTTTGGGGTCAGGGTCGGGAACTTTGAGGTCATGCACAGTAATGCGCTTACGTTACGGTATTGTTCCGGACCCTTGCCACGCAACAAGTTGAAAAATGTCCTAGGCCTCGCCAAGGTAGCTCTAAGAGAAAACTAAGTCTATGATTTACTGAATATAATACCAAATAAAGTGATAGTCACTATAGCCACATAGTACGTGCCTATGTCTAGTCGTATTTCTTCTTTTGTTGTCAGTATGAAAAAACTCTTTTCTCTCTGCAATATGCAATATGATATATTATTGTAATTAACCGTGACATTGCTATTTTCTTGTGTTGCCATCAGTTTGTTTAGTGAAATTATCGAATCAAATTTGTATCACCTTAGAGCTAGCCTGGTCTGTTTTTTTTTTGGGGGGGGGGTTGAACGACGCACTGTACTGATGACTACGATCCATCGGCGTCGGTGAATGATATATGAGATGATGAGTTGATGAGATGGAAGGTTATTTTATTGAATGTGATTGGATAGTGGGAAGGAATCGATCGTAGTCTATTGTCAAGGTATCAACCCAGTTATTGACCTAAACGACAGAGTAAAACCACGTAAATGACCATGGCGGAAATCAAACCCCAGTCTTCTGAGTGAGAGTTCAATGCCAGGTCTGAATCTTGAGACGTTATAACATCTGTCAACACGATGAGGCTGTGATGTGAATACTGGACGTTGACGTTGACTAGTCCAGCAGGACAATTTCCGTTCTTCCATCCTTAATCACAATTTAGTTTAAACTTGAAATTGGATTTAAAAAATTGAAACTTGACTTAATAGATCTGCAGGTGTTTGTCACAACACCGATAATGAAATCTAAAGAGACTGGGTGTTGGCCCAGAAATTTGATCTATAATATGTCTTGATATATAACTATATATTTTCCCGCATAGCCTATAGTGGATGTTGAAATCTTAAAGAAAGAGAGTAACAAATATCAAATATATATATATATATATATATATATATATATATATATATATATATGTATATATATATATACATATATATATATATATATATGCCTTTTTTCGGTTAAGGAGATATTCATTAATTGAGTGTGAACAACCAAATTTTGCCAACAGTGAGTCAGTCGTTTAATGCGACGACTAAATTGTTTCTGATTCTACCATACTTGTAAAACGAGTAACTTAAGTTCGTATTTCACAGGCTTAACTCAAAACGCAGCTTGTGTTCAAGTTTATATATATATATATATATATATATATATATATATATATATATATATATATATATATATATATATATATACATATATATATATATATATATATATATATATATATATATATATATATATATATATATATAATCAACATCAACTAACAAGTCAACACGCAAAAACTTACCACTTTCACGAAGAACTATTACATTTCTTTTCAAACCTTCATTCATGAGTAACCCAAGGGCTGAAAATTGAAAATCAATTACAGAAATGTCACTCGTTTTCACAATTTTTCTCTTAGATCGGATCAGCCGTTTTTTGTAGAAGAGAAAGTGATGTACTCTTTCCTAGATCAATCAAATCTATTAAAATTATCAACATGCAGGTGCATCGCGAAGACAGTGAGTGACAAGACTTTCAAATTTGGAAAGCAGTGTGTGTGTGTAGATTTAGATTTTTCATGTCATTCAAATATCTAGCTCTTTTTTTTACTCGTTTTCTTAGCTTAATGTCCACGATTATTAACTCTTGACTTCTGATAATCTGATAATTTAAAAAAAAATTATTCTGTGAAATGTTAGAATGTTGTATATAAACTATGAGGTGATGTAGTATTAAAACCAGGAGCAGATAGTAACAGCGATCTGGAATATATTCTACATCTATCTCTTTTATATAGACAGACACGTGTTAAAACTTCGGCACGTGATATTTGTTGGTTATAGCTTCTCGTTTGAGAGATCGTGAGGTCATGGCAGATTTCATTTCTATTCAAATATTTCCCGCTGTATGCGATCCTTCCTTATATTTATATATTACTTTTTTTGAAAATATGGAGACACGTATATATTGAGATGTAAGTAAACAACTTCGAAACCACATTTATACGGTCAAAATATTGTATAAACATAAACTTCAATTAACTTTTTCCCACTAGCTCATTCCCTCTCTCACTCTGTTTATTTACGATATTATTGTGAATTGTGATGAAATTTTTATCGTCCCACTATTAATATCCACATCATTTTTCTGTTTTTTACTCATCAGTTCCGATTCACAAGTTCAAATATCGTTTCATAATCTCAGATTAATATTAGGATTTTAATTATTTTTATTTTATACTGTGTACACATATGTGTCTAATGCGATTGGCTGCAAAATTTTAATTTGTTCAGATCAGTAGTTGTATCTCTTTCTCTCTCTTTCCTTTTGAGCGTATATTATCATTTATAACTTTTGAATATAATGTTTCCAGTATAATTTACTATTTAAAAACAAGTAGGCCACATTGAACAATTGTTCAATACTTTATTCTTACAATGTGAACATTGTAACATTTTTTCATCCTTAGCCTTAATTGGGGAACAATGATTTTGTATCAAGTTTCGATGTTTTAAAAAAAAAAAAAAAAAAAAAACAATGTGAACATGACCATAGTAAAACAAAACACCATTTTGTGCCAGTATCTTTTCACTGTCGAGATGAATAGTTTCAAGCATGTGCTACACAAAGAAGTCTGCTTACTAAACAAACATTGTATACACTAGATGAGAGATACTGAATTGATCCTCACTATTGTTGATACTATTGAAAATAACAGCCTGCAATAAAGATGAGATAACATATTCTTTCACTTCAGAAATTCATTGTTTTAATCCTCCATGATCGAGAATATTACCAAATTTCACTGAAAATGGTGTGTTTGTTGAACAAAGGTACTCATCTTGATCACAAATATTTGTACTTGCAATTCTTAAACTGTGACACCGTCTTTAAGCATCAGGTGTTGGGAATCTTTCGCACGACGTCACTGTGTACCATTAAACGTAATAAGGCGTCGTTATGCAACGTTAGACATCGTAAGAAGTCGTTAGCCGTGACTTCTTTCCTAATCGCGTGGCTAGATCCATCAGGAGAGGGTGAGATAAGTTCAACTATATACCTTATTTGGCGCGATAGTGTGAACATTGGACGCTCTTTGTGTGCGTGTGTGTGTGTGCGTGTGCGTGTGACTGTGTGTGTGTGATTGTTACATTGTGAAAAGAGTTTATACGCTCAACTTACCACGAGTGAACATCGGCTGGCTCAAATAATCGCTGTGATCTTATTCCCATTCCCTTTTTTCAAGGTTCAGTTCTTCACGTAACTGCGTTCTATACCCCTAACAAAGTTGGAATCGTAGACATGAGTTGCGTAATAGGAAAACGTTCGCAATGGTCACGAGAACTCACATCTTCGAAAATGTGTTCTGGTATTTATTGACTATAAACAAGTTACCTTCAATTTAAAATGTATTGAACATGACCAATAAGTAGTGTTGTTTGTGAAGATAGGCCTAGCATGATCTAAATATCTTATTTCAATAGAGTTTAGTCTTCCTTTCATCATTTTACGAATATATCATCTTGAATATCACGTTGAATAATACGCGGAAATATAAGCTTATTGAGTTATGATGAGCTACAATGAGCTGGCAGAAGTAATACACATTAAATAATTACTTACTCATGAATGCAGCTGTTTAAAAATGAGACTCATAAAAGAATTATCAAAATGTAACATTTGTCAACGTGTATGAAAAAGAACATCTTTTTTTGTGAATGAGAATGTTACACTGTGGAAAATCTGAATTGCTAATATAATTGATTTAATTATTACATATTGATAACATCTCAATTATTGTGTGATAATAATATTTAGTTGTCTCTCGCTTATTCTGGAACTACAGCGTGCATATACGATTATGGATATTGCATTTGCATTACTGATTTAATGTTATAGAGATTTCAGTATTGGGAAAATTAGTAACTTAATTAGACTAATCTGACCATACGACAATAATAATTAACATTTGTCGTTAGCTTATACGTTACCTCTTGGAGAAGAATAAAATTATATTTTATTTACAGTTCGAAATGCATAAGTAGCATCATATTATTCATGTTATGAGATATTCCAATTAAATCTGGTTCTATAATATCACCCATAAGATTTCACTATTTCAAATTCGAACGTTCTTATAAGTGGTTTATTTATTATAAACAGAATAATGCAATATAATCCATTTGGATTTTTTAGGTAACATTTAGAAATCTACAGAGGAACAATTCAAATCATACCAAATATAATAAAATGCTTCTGTTACAAATTAAGAACAATGGTATTCAACTGTTGTATAAAATTTACTTATTCAGTTTCAACAGTGAAACATGCTCATTTATTTCACGTGATGACGAGTAATTGATGAAATAAAACAGCTAGTTCATAATTGTCTCCCTTAAGCTCTTTTAGTTACGGTTAACTATATAACTGTCAATGAAAAAAACATAAAAATGTTAGTTAACTCCCGTCAGAATGCGAGCCGGTAGAGTTGAAAAAACACTCATTCTGTCAAAGGTGATGCGCGATGATGGGGCATTGGGATAGAGGCTGTACAACGAATCGTATTAGCTGAACTATCGGTGCGCGATCCCACCGTCTCTATACATTGTTGGCCATCAGTCCGTGGGTATATAGCGTTCTAACCGGTGGCTAATGGTCGAGGATTAGCCGCCTGCAGGTCCTCCTCCCCTTCCTCCTCTCTTTCTCCCCTTCCCCATCATACTACCCATCTCTCTTTCATCCACCATTACTACTTGACTCAAAACATTGTCTCTTTGAGCTGAAAAAAATTCGCTCTCTGAAAAGAACTTGCTCTAAATCCAAATGCCTTGGGATGAAAAATATCTAAGAGGACGTTGCTTTGTGTCATTATTAGTATCTTATTTGATATTATATAATGACCAACATTTTTATGTATTGTAACAGATCTTATTGAACATTTTATCCCACAGGGAAAATCGTTGTTTTTTCTCTGACTGTAATGGCACTAAGATATTATAAAATGACAATTAATCAATAGTGTATTTATATTTCTCAATACCATACACATATTATCAATCTTATGGTCAGCGTATTTCCGTAGATAACCCTATAGAGTAAACAAATTGAATTGTCTTGCAAATTCCTTCTACATTATTCAATCGTTAACAATTTAAATAGAGTCTAGACGGATCAACATTAGCATGTGATGTTTGTTTACTGAATTGGTTAGTTAAGCAAACTAATTTATTATCTTATTTGCAAATAGTTCATTAAACCGTATAGATTGTGCAGATTACAAATGTAACGCATAATAATATCTTTCGTGAATGATGAAATCTAAACTATTTCCACCGTCGTTTTCCGTTTGTGACCGAATAGTCGCAAGTATCAAGAGACTGTCGCTAGTTAAGCTGTGATGTAAACAGACAGTTAGCAATTGAACGGACGAATCATTCCGTCCCTTGTGTTTTCAGACGGAATAGTACCATGTTGCAGAAGGAGAATCGCAGGGGCGGCGCGTGACATGAACCCCAGGTGGGTGTAATGAGGAACAGAACAACCAGGCGACGACCATTCCTAATCCATCCCACAGGAATTACTACTGTTAACGTTGAAAAAATCCCGAGATACAGGAAAAAAAGAACACGTATCGCAGACAGTTTTAAATTCTTTAAACCTCTGCACATGAACAGAAAAAAAATAATTAGTTTGAATTACCACGAAGCTAAAGAATTGAATAATAAATAAGAATGTGGAGTGGACGTGTTTGCATGCTAAAAGATGAGCGTGAGCGAAGATTCGACCATACATGAAAGATGGATCTGTTTTTTGTCATCTTAGTTTGTTGACGCCCTACAGGTCATATCGAGAAGCAAATTGTATGTAAATTGGCATAATTATGTCACCAACCAACTTGATACATTTTTATAAAACTAGTAGACTACTTTCGAGAATGATCATCACGAAATTTTGAGAAAAAATTCATAAGAATAACACAGAGGGTGAAAATTGGGAAATGAATTTTCCTGAAAAAGCTTTGAATTTTACTGATCTCAAATATGGAAATATTACATATAATGTATAATAAATTTGTATATGAATAGAATAAGCCGTTTCAAGAAGAGCATCAAAAGTGTGGTTAATCCTAAAGCGCTAAATGTTAAACCTTATTTATCTTTGTTTTTCTGTTCTGACTCAATCAGCGTAGAAATGATGGAATTTGAAAGTAATTAAGAAAGTATTGAGGTATTGAAAGTATTGAGAGCTCCAATTTTTCCCAGATCACCTCACGAATTGAAATTAGCAACTAATACGATTAATAAGAGCTGCGGATATGTGAAAGACAGATATAGTGACTAGACTTGATAATTTCGAAACCGATACGTCTACTTCATTTAAGGACAACACTGAAAATGCATCCATTTGTGGAATTTTGTTGGATCTTTTTTTTAATAATTAATTAATTTCATATCTTCTTTTTGGATTACTGAAGAAATAATGTGAAATAATCCACTGGTGTATTCTATAATAATCTTCCACTATCTATAGTGTCGAACCAAATGAGTTGAACATTTTAATTTAAATGTTTGATTACTATTTCTTGTCATTTTTTCCCACGTATTTTGGGATGGAGAAGTAAATAAAATCTATTCTACTGGATGGATTTGCACAATTTTTTTGCGTATATTTCATAAACTAGATTCATGAAGTAATGTTTTATCAACAGTATATCTTGAGAGTAGCAAGCATAAAATAATTTTTAGCTAGGAAAAGAATAATAAATAATATTGAATGAGAAAATGTGTGAAATAGATAAATTTGTCATCCCAAAAAAAAATATATTAAGTGACACCAATAGATAACTTTGTCAAATGCACTTTAGAGAAGACAATTAGATTTTTCAAAACTACTTACCTCAAGCCGTTTTCTAGAAAAAAAAATTCTCCATGACAATTGAAAATATGCATGTACCGGTACGGTAATAATTGAAAAAATAGGGGAAAAATGTAACTTGAAATTTTTTATATTTTTTGTGAGTAATCTGAGACAACAATAAAAAAATCAAACTGATCGGGTATAAAATGTAAAACTTGGGATTTCCCCCCCCCCCCCCCTTAAAATGAATATTTCGCTCATCTAACGACTGTCAAGCTGCGTTATCTTCGATACATTGTTACCTCGATACGAGGCTATCGAGTGTATCGAGTTGGTCAAATCATCTTCCAGTAATAGATTCACAAAATAGATCATTTGAAGCATCTTTGAGAAAATTGTTCTACAAAAATTGAATAAATATTTTTGGAATACATGAAGAGTAACTTTTCAATAGACACCACTCAAGATATCACGTATTTTCCCATATTGATTTCTTAGCGAAATCAGGACATGTACATTTTGAAAGTGATAATGTAATAATCATCAGTTATTGGATCTAGAAATTGTAAAGATCAAGATATTGTGTCATGTAGTGTTTTTAATAATCTCCATTCAAATGTGAATGCGAATATTCTATCCAGTAAAAGCAATACCATGCTAATAGATCAATCATTTTTTAAATTTCGACTGTTCCTATTGTGTCGGAAAGAAAAATTGTATTTTTTAAAATTATTATTGTATGAAAGTTATTTATCTTCCACCCGACATGAACAAATTTGTATCACGGTGACTTATGATGAGGTCTCCTTACAGTAAAACGGATGTCTAGAATTAAAGATATATTAAACGTAAAGATATACTGAATCGAGAGTAACTTCTAGAGAATTATTCAAACTGAATCATCAGTGCGATATTCTACTGAGATATAATCAAAGTCGAAAATCTCTTTCTTCTTGCTTTAACCAGATACGATTTAAGGGCGAGAGCAGACATTCTATTATTCTTAAGTGAATAACTAGACCGTTTTTGTTGTAAGTATATATAAAACTTTCTATCTCAGAATGTTTTAAACGTTCTTTCACATGTGAATGGCCAACAAATTGAGACCATTTTATGGGGCACTTTAATATCAAGTGTTGTCTCAAGTTAAAGCTGTGCCATCTCCCTTTAGTGCGTGGATTGGCCAAGGACCCCTTTTCTCTACGTACAATATACGATAGTCACACATTTTATTATTTATCTCTCAATTCAGTTCGTATGAAAGTTTTGAACAAAGGACTATATAATAATAAAATATGTTTTATGTACGGAATAGCACAGCTTATTTGTATTGTTCATTCGGATAATAACATTCTAAAAGATTTAATCAATTGGAGGATTACTCCTCTTTTGTTATCAAGAAAGCAATGATTAAATGTGAGAATTCCATCGAGATAGCAATGTAGTAATTAACTGAAAAATCAATGTTGTAATTAACTCTCACCTAAATACCTGTTACTTCTTGAAGAATTTATGTTAATTATTCTAAAACAATTCATTCTACCTTCTTTCTGGATGAAACAGAGTTGTACCTCTGTTCTGAGTTGTTTTACAGACATGAATAATCATAAATCGCCAAAAGTATGAATAACAAAATCAATCGATACGATTAAAGATAAAGATAATATTCATCAAAAATGCTAATATGTGTAATTTTATGATAATACATGTCGAAATATCGAATGTATACAATTGAATCCGGGTATTTTTATACATATTTTCTTCACTACCGATTATAATGCATAGCATGTAACCTAATGCGGATAACTGTTATGGACCAACATCATAGAAAATACCTCTTCCCTTAATGATATCAGCATAAAAATGCATTTAAATAAAAATTGTACGTTATAAAGATTGTCATGTTTACGCCTAAAATAGGTGAATTTGTGAATGAGTGATGCTGTAAATAGTTTCAAATGGTGCAATACTTGTTATAAATGATAAATAATCTCATGCGTGATGAATAAATCGAAAAATTCACAAAAGTACAGCGAATCAAGACCATATTGGATGAGCTATTTAGAGTATTCTGTCTCACTCATGAAGAACTTTGTGCGTTTTTATTCCAATTTTATTATTTTGTTCGTTTGTTTTTTTGTTGCACATCTCCCGTGATTTGTCTCATCCGACACTTATTCTGGGTACGCGAACTCCACAAAATTGGAACTGTATAGTTTTCTGGACGAATCGGTTGGACCGTTTTTGAGAAAATCCATCACGAAATTTTGAAAAACTTCATATGATGTGGCCGGGTGAAAGAAATTGAGAATAAAATAACTCCAATGGATTTCACATTTTAACTCAACTTGAATACAAACATGATACACACTATTCCGAATTTTTACCAAGGTCAGACCAGCCATTGTGAAGAAAAAAATAATCACTTTATTTTTCATTTTTCATTTTTCATCAAATAACTTTGAGAAGTGGTTGTTCTTTATTCAGTATCTTGTGCACGGTGATTCACGGCTTCTTAGACTTGATAGTTTCAGCAAAAATGTGTAGTTTTTGAATATATTTTATTAAAGTCAAGTTGTGTACAGTTTTTCTATAATAGTAGGCCTATATAATATATGATTTGAACTATACTTGAATTCACGACAGTTTGGAATTGTATATCCATATATCTGAAACATATATGAATATCACACACATATCATTTTGAGAATCAGTGATTTTTTGGGATGAGATTTCTGAACAGAATTATGACTACATCTTTCCAGAAGCGATAAATGCTTGAGGCTTCAGCAAGTTTCTCTGAAAATAAAAAATAAAGTATTCTAAAATTATTTATTTGGTAGCTCACATTCATCTCTTGTGGATTTGAGTATAACAAACATAAGTCTGATTAGAGGATGTACGAAAAGGTATAAGAGTTTAGACAAGGGCAACAACACCTTTGTGCCAGTAATAGTAGAAAAGAGCCTTGGTATGGGATATCGGAGGTGTGTGTGTGTGTGTATAATGTACAATATAGTCCAGGATATACCTTGGGGTCATATTTACGCCGCGAGCACGCTGTATCTGTCGGCCGAAGTACGCAATAACCAACATAAATGTAAAAAAGAGTGTATATAATGCACCAACTGAAAGTATTGTTTTAAAAAATAAAGGCATTGTGAAAATATTGGACGTGGACAAAGTTATATTTTGTACGTAGGCACTAGGTTTAGTGAAATGGACATTTTTTGTGTAAGCTATTCCAACTTTGTTTTAATTATGTTATGAAAATGTGTTCATTTTGGAAGTTGATTCAGTAAAATGTTACTATTATGGTGATGCCTTTCGAATGGTATGAGATACTGAAATTCTGAAAGTATGTAAATACTGAAATTTTCAATATCTACATATTGACATCCAAGAAAATTATCAAGATACTAATATTTTCACTGTAATACAGCTTAAAAAATATGGTGAATGTACTAGCTGCATGTATACCTGAGAAAATTGCACGGTATAAGTTGAATTGTTGTTTCGTATATCACCTTCACGGTATTGACAATATGTGTATTTCATATAATAAACTCATCATAAAGTAATCGGCAAAAAGTGATATTTCACTGAATCGGATCACAGGCGCTCTGAATGGGTGAATTTGTATCAAATGTAAATTGTTTACAGTTGCGTTTCTTCTATCACAAAATGACAAAATTTGAAAACACGGCACCTACACCAGTGAGAAAATCTATATAAATGAAACCTCTGTTAAAGATCTGTTTATTGGCTTTTCAGACATTACATTTTCAAAACTCCTGATATATTATTCCATTTTTGATTTATTTGATTATAATGGGTGATACTTGTTCTTATATGGCATTAATTATCGTATATAATCATATACCAACAGTTTGAAAAAGAAATACAACTTTTCTAACTCATCTAATGTCTAATGCATTTTCTTTCAATTCGTAATCGTGTGATATTTTTCAATGTGTAGTGCCACATTATATTCATTTCCATTCCATATAATTGAATTCAGGTTTTCTTAAAAATAATGTTACGAATCATTTGAAACATGCTTCAATTTCAATTTCTCATTGAATAAGGCCGACATAAATGTTTTTTCAATAGTTTTTTAATAGTTTATAACAGTTTGAACAGTTTGAACATTCCTCAAACATCATAGTGATGGTTTCAAATGTAATATCAGATAACGCGACAAAATACACACTATTTTCTCCATTTTGAAAACAAGATAATTCCATTCAGTTTTCCATGTACCACGGACTGTACTTGCTAAGTATGCACGTGGGTTGGCCAGCATATGTAAGTAAAGCGGGCAGGTAGCGCGGTAAAAGTCACCATGTAAATTGTTAACGTGCGGCTCTGTGTTTGCTGGGACGGGCACCCATGGTCTAGCTACAATTGTGGTCGACGTACACACGTTTACACCATCGGGCTGTGTCTCGGTGTGTCGTGATAACTGCCCCATGTTTCACCGTCGCGACGCTTGGTGCGACGACGATTTGGGTATGGGGTGGGAGGGAGGGGGTGGGAGGAGGTAAGAGAGGAAACTCTTATGATAATACGGAGAAACCGAAGCTGTAGACACAGAGAGAGAAATTCGTGTATTTACACTAGGCTGAAATTCTAAAGAGGTGAATTGGTTGTTTCTTTAAGCAAGAGCACGTTAATTATCAAACACAGATTTGTATTAATAAGAGAGTTCTTATTTGAAGTGGTAATTTTGTTTAAGGAATGAATATGATAAGAAGAAGTAGTGGATACTCATGTCACCTAATAGTGTACGACATAACTGTTAGTTTTAGATTGGATTCAATGAGAATGGTTAGTTAGGTTAGTGCTATCAAGTTAATTAACAGGTTTTTCGGGACAACAACAACATCAATAATGTCCTACATCTACTACATTTGTCTACATATGTCATGTTCATCCATAAAAATGGCTCCTCATAATTTGGGATTGAATAATGTATTCACTTTTCTCCCGGAGTGTGTCAATTTTTATTTATTTTCAATAAATATTGTGAATAAATATTTTATTTTCAATTAATATTTTGTCCGATGAGTGAATTATAAGTTTGAAACCGATCATCAACTTACAGTTCTTGTGGACATACCAGTCAACTTGTTTTTGATGAAAATAATTTTCCGATCACATGTAGGGTCAGCTATTTTTTATTGGGTGACGAAATATTACTATTTCAACTTCAATAAACTTTTAATTTTGAAATATGTACACTATACTTTGATGTACTGTACATAAACCTAAAGTGGACTATTCACCAGAAATTTGATTTGCATAAATCAAAGCGTCGAATTCCATACCACTTCATAGAGCTGTGTCTATGTTTTTATCTTTTGTTTGTGTTTGTTAATTTGTTTGTTTGTACGCACTGAACAGGTAACACGGTTTGCATGAAACTTTTCTCTGGACGCGCGGACTTGTCCAACTTGTAACTTTGTAGTTTTTGGGGTCAAATTATGCTGGGTGGCGGGAAAACTTTGGAAAATAATAATCTTCAAAAAAATCATTTATCACAGAACATGATACAAAGATACAAAGACACAAAGATGAATACAAATATGATACACTTTATTACAAATTTGGAACGAACGGGCCATTTTGGACAGAAAATTCAACTAATGAATACATATTCATCAAATAGCTAGAAATAGTTTGATTATTCTTTATTCAGTTTTTTATGCACTATGATTCGTGGCTTTGTAGACTTGGCAGTTTTCATCAGAGTGTAGAGTTCTCTAGTCACGTATATTTCAAAAGCAATGAGCTGAAACATTGTTCATTGTTATCACTGTGGCCCTGTGATAGTTCAAACAATATTGAAAACAATATGAATGAATGAATGAATATTAGGGTTTTGAGGCGCATCGACAGCGAGGTCATTTAGCGCCTGTCAAAATAAGTTGCAACAAAAGGTGAAAAGTGTGATATAAATGTGGAAGTGAAATTTAGATGATATAAATGTGGAAGTGAAATTTAGATGAGAGAACCTCAATATATATTAAACTAAGACTAAACTATGTCTAAAGTGTCTAAAGACGTTATACACTAATTTGTTAAAACCGAACATGTGTGTGCTGTAAAGGGTCACACCCATGGGACTAGGATGAGAACGTTTTACTACTTGTTCTCAGTTCAAACTCGCACTCAAATAAGAGTGGAGGAACGACAAACCATAATGAATATATGTTGAAATATGGTTAGGTTTAAAATATTCCTGATGTCTATCCCAAGAGATCGACATCAAGAATAAGTATCAAATGTCAAAAAGTAGTATACTGGAAGAAGATGATTGCACAAACAACGTCATCTTGATCAGACATGTATATGTCCTAATTGGGGCAGTTTGAAAAATGATACTGGTAACACGACGACTTCATCGTCTCACGCAAACAACGATGCAGATCCACGAGCATGTCAAATGAGATCCAATAGGTTCGATAATCTTAGAAAGCTGAATATGGTATCTATCGATTTTGAATTATTCCCTAAAATCTTTGGCATTGTGTCTTCCATACGAAGCTGTCTCCTCAGAGCATTATATTTCTGACACTCGAGTAATATGTGTCGAACAGTTAAAATCTCGTTACAAATCTCACATCTGGGGACGATTTTTTCGGGGGTGAAAAGATAGGAATGAGTTAAAAGTGTGTGTCCCACTCGCAGACGAGTGAGAACCACTTCCTCCCTCCGTGAACCTCGGATTGAAGATTCCCAAGCACTAACAGTAGGCTTTATTTCTTTCAGCTTGTTGTTGGTCTCCCTGTCCCACTCTTTTTGGAAACGAGATTTGAAAAGTAGTTTGAAATACGCCTTGAAATCATTGAAAGGTACTCTCGGGTTATCAATATCTTCTTTCTCCGTCGCTTCTTTGGCAGCTGTGTCCGCCAACTCATTACCACCAATCCCCACGTGTCCAGGTACCCAGCAGAACACTACACTGACATCCTGCGAGGCAAGGGCGGTCAGGAGTGTCTGCACTTTCTGGACCAGATGGTGAGTTGGAAAGATCTGAGTAAGGGCTTGGAGTGCACTCAAAGAATCGGAACAGATCAGGAAGCACTTCTCAGATCGTTGTTGAATGTGCTGTAGAGAGGTGACAATTGCAAACAACTCGGCTGTATAAACGCTACTCATCGAACCTAATCTAAAACTAACAGTGGAGGATTCGCTGACGAATGCGCAGCCAACTTTGCCGTTCAGTTTCGATCCGTCCGTGTAGTATCTAATATGTCCGGGGTAGTGTGTGCAGAGCTCTAGGTATTTTTGCTTATACTCTTCTGCACTCGTGCTTGCCTTCGTACTTGATGACAAGTTCATCAAGCACTCCGGACGTGGAGCCAACCAAGGGGCGGTATCACTGAATTGGATTTGATAGACTCTAGGGTATACAAATGACTCTTCGACCAAAATATGATTCAAACGAATTCCAGTTGGTATGGTGGCAGATGGTTTCGATTCATAGAGAGCATGAAATCTAGGATTGATAACTGATTGGTAGGTGGGATGATGCTTACTGCATAATAATTTCGAAGCGTATGAGCAAAGTAGATATGCACGTCGACTCTTCAACGAGGGCTCGCCAGCCTCGCAATACAGGCTCTCCACCCGACTGGTACGGAGTGCTCCTATGGCCAGTCGGATGCCCGTGTTGTGAACTGTATTGAGTGGCTTCACGTAGCTCTCTCGTGCCGAGTCGTACACAACACTACCATAATCCAATTTGGAACGTATTAATGCTCGGTAAAGCCGCAACATCGTGGTGCGATCCGCTCCCCATTTGGTACCACTAAGATACCGGAGAAGGTTGAGTGATTTGAAGCACTTGAGTCTGAGTTGCGAAATGTGAGATTTCCAGTTCAACTTCACGTCAAACGTCAGCCCTAGGAACTTTGTCGATTCTGCGAATGGGAGAAGTTCTCTACGGAGATATATATCTGGGTCAGGGTGCAGGCCTCTCAGACGAGAGAAACGCATGCACGTTGATTTTGATGTAGAAAACCTGAACCCAGTTTCATCTTCCCATGCTTCCAGTTTCCTTATTGCAAGTTGGATTTGGCGAGAGGCCGTTGTACTTCTCGCTGACTTACTGAATATAGCCAAGTCGTCGACAAATAAGGAAGAAGTGATAGAAGATGGAACGCTTCGAACAATACCATTTATAGCGATGGCGAACAAAGTAACACTGAGGACAGAACCCTGTGGTACACCGTTCTCTTGGATGAAATCATCCGACAACACATTACCAACTCGTACCTTGAAACGTCGGTTGGTCATGAAATTACAGACAAAATTAGGAAGATGGCCTCTGAAACCCCATTGTGACAAGGTTTTCAATATGTTGAAGCGCCAGGTAGTATCGAATGCCTTCTCGAGGTCGAAAAATACAGCTATCACTTCCTGCTTCGTAAGAAAAGCTTCTTGTATGAAGCTTTCCATACGAATAAGATGATCCAAAGTATTTCTATTTTTTCTGAATCCAGACTGTACTGTGCAAAGGAGGTTTTTTCGTTCCAACCACCAAACGAGGCGGTTGTTCAACATCCTTTCCATCACTTTACACAGACAGCTGGTCAGTGATATAGGTCTATAGCTTGATGGTGAATGCTTATCCTTAGATGGTTTCAAGATCGGTACCTGGATAGCTTGTCTCCAAGAATCAGGGAAAGTATCGGTTGAATAGATATGGTTGAACAGGTTGAGAAGGTCATTCAAAGCGGCAACTGGCAGGTGTTTCAAGAACTGATTGTGTATTCCATCAATCCCCGGTGCTGTGTCTCTTGCGCACGTTATCGCGTTCTCCAACTCCCATACACTAAACGGCACGTTATACACCTCGTTGTTCGCAGAAGAGAAATCTAATCTTCTACATTCTGCAGCACGTTTGTGTATCTGGAACGATGCCGAGTAGTGGTGAGAGCTAGAGACGTCCGAGAAATAGGACCCGATAACATTAGCTATTCCCTGTGGCTCGGTAATTAGACTACCATCCTTGTTCAACCCAGATATACAAGATGATTTGAATTTGCCGTCTATCTTCCTCACTCTATTCCACACTTTGGTGAGGGGTGTGTGAGTATTAATGGATGAGATGTAAGAATTCCATGAGGCTTTTTTCGAAGTCTTAATGATGAAACGAGCCCTTGCTCGGAGTTTCCGGAATGCCATAAGGTTGATATTGGTTGGGTATTTCCGGAAAATTCGAAGGGCTTGTTTCCTCTTACGGATCGCCACCTTACATTCCTCGTTCCACCAGGGAACAGGTATGTGGCGTTGGTTGGTTGACGTAAGAGGAATGCTGTCTTTCGCAGCGGCAATAATCACCTCTGTCACATGGTCAGTCCTACTATCAGTATCATGGATGTTATTCGAGTTCTTCAAATCAACACGCTTCGTGAAAAGGCTCCAGTTCGCGCGGCGCAAGTTCCACTGCGCACACCGCAAGGGCCGTTGATGAGAATCTACTCTCAAGATGAGTGGGTAGTGGTCGCTACCACACAGATCTGAGTGAACGGAGAAATTGAAAAGAGGTGCGACAGATGGGGTGCAGACACAAAGATCGATCGCTGAAAACGTACCGTTGAAAGCATTAAACCTTGTTTTCTCTCCATTGTTGAGAATAATCAAGTCGTTGTCGTTGAAAAATTGCTCAAAAAGGCGTCCTCTGCCGTTACTATCCACCATTGTGTCACCCCACAAGTTATTGTGGGCATTTAGGTCACCTAGAATAACATAGGGACGTGGAAGCTGTGACACAAGGTTATCCAGATTTATTCTAGTAACTGGAGCCCATTCAGGTAAGTAAATATTACAGAAGGTAACAGGCTGAGGAAGAGCAATTCTGACTGCCACTGCCTGTAGTGGTGTTGTTAGCGGCAGTGGACTTACGTGACAGCTGTCGTGGACAGCTGTGGCTACTCCCCCATGGGCTCTGTTACCTGTCAAGTCATCGAAACGATAGAAACTATAATTACGTATCAATGGAGAGTCACAAGGTTTGAAGTGCGTTTCTTGAAAAAAGAAACATATCGGTTTAATGTTTGATGTCAATAGCTTGATTTCTTCTCTGTGCCTGTTGAAACCATTGCAGTTCCATTGTATTAGAGCCATTTTGTGTAGATGATGTTCTTGTTTACTTTTATTGTAGATAGAGTTACCTAAGACCAGCTTAGGTTACTACAGATTTCAAGTTCTTTTTAGATAAAAGGATTTCCCCTCAGAGGATTTTGCGGGAATGCCGAGCTCTGCGGCTACATCCTTTCTTGCTCCTTGGGTACTTCCTCTGTTCCTTCGTTTTTGTTTGGGGGGTGTGAATCCCCGGGTGTCGGGCACAGCACCCGACGCCGGTCGCTCAGTGATGTCGGATGAAGCGCCCGACACAGGAGCTTCATCCTCACTTCCTGTCACCATTATTTCCTCTACGGTTTCAGCCTCAGCTTCCGAAGTGAATTTACCTTTCAATAGTTTCACCAGATCATGTACCTCGTTCTGTAACTTGTCAATTGTGAGGTTTTGTGACGATACTAACTCTTCCATTCTCTTCTGCTGTTCGATCAGTTTCTTGTTTTCAGCCTTCAAAGTGAGTATTTCTTGCGATTCCTGGGACGTTGTTTTATTAGCTGCGGCTTTGGCAAAAGAAGATGGAAGGGCAGAGATAGGAAAGAGATTTCTATATTTCTGTCGAGCATCTTGATAAGTCATTTTATCGACAGTTTTGAACTCACTGATCTTCCTCTCTTCTAACCACTTACTGCAGGCCTTTGAAGACGCCGCATGTCCACCGTTGCAATTGATGCAACGAGGGCCGGACACGCAAGGCGTTTCGTCGTGCTTCTCAAGGCCGCAGTTCGGGCAGATAGGTTTAGATTTGCAGAAAGCTTGGCCATGTCCAAAGCGTTGACAGATGAAACATCGAGTTGGATTTGGAATGTACTGTCTAACAAGTATACTGTTGTAGCCAGCTACCAATTTTGTTGGAACGGTACCGGTAGAAAAAGTCAAAATAAGTGTGGCTGTGGGTACATCCTTTCCATCAACTCGTCGGGTAATACGGTAAACATCCGTAACATTTTGACCAGCGAGTTCAGATTTAATCTCTTCAACGTCACAGCATAAAAGGTCATTGCAAGTAATCACTCCCTTAGAAGAATTAAGGAAGGGATGAGGACTGACTAGGATGGGGAATAAATTTGCAAAGCTGGTGGTCTTCAAAAGCAGTTGTGATTGAATATCGCTGTCTGTTTCTACAAGCAGGAGAGTTCTATTCCTAACTTTCGTGACTTTGCGAACAGTACCAGCAAGACCTCGAATAGCTTTCTCGATAGCAAAAGGTGACACGTCATGAAAGGTTTTACCATCGGAACGTTCTATTTGCAAAAATCTAGGACTAGCTGGTTTGCTTGATTCTAGATTCTGAAGAACTTGTTCTTTCGTACATTTATAATCTCTAAGAGATCGAATTCTTTTCTTTGGGGGGGGAATTGAGGGGAAATTAAGTGTATTCATATTTGGACCCACGAGTAGCTAGGGAAATAAATGTCCGCTCCCACAGAGCCCCGCTTGTGGGAGTAAGGCTAGAGTAAAACTGAAGTTCACCATGTGTCCAGAGTTTATCGTTTGGAACTACTTTATCCCGTAGTCATTCAGCCCTTTAGCACGATTAATTACACCATTGGCTTGGGTTCATATCCTTGTTCACAGCGAGATCGTCAATATTGTCGTGGGTTTGAGTGGTCACGAGGAGTCGGCACGAAGATAAGAATGAAGACAAGTCCAGGAAAGAGAGAACACAGAGTAGCAAAGATCATGGAAGAGGGTGATAATGATGAATGATTGCACGAGAACTCCTTATGACCGCTCTGGTCACCGAAATGGGCACCCACTCGACCGACGGTCCGAACTTAGTCTGGACCCTCACCCCAGACCTTATCGCCATGGGTGACCCTGCTGGAAGCAAATAAATTGCTTCCGACGATAGCTCTGGGGATCACGGGGCCACGCAAGCCCCCACACCACGTCAAGGTGTTCGGATCCTTCGAGGGGGTGAAAACAATATAACTGAGATCGAAATCGGAAAGGAATTTTGAACTTCTTTGGTATTAAAAGAGAACCAATTATTGAGCACGGTATGAGCAAAGTACTCCAGTTGTATCAATTGCCAATTGTTTCAAAATCGGTTGTGTACAATTGATACCAACGCGATCGCCTTTGACTATAGTTGAGTCGGTGAGAATAGTGAGTTCTTCTAAAAACACCATCTAATCGGCCGACTAGTCGTAAAACTACCAACTTATTGCAGTGGAATAAAGTGAATGTATGTCGTCATAACTGTCGTCACTGTAACTGTAACTTTAACTGTAACATCATAACTGTAACTTTGTTCTTCGACCTTGAATATTTAGTAACGAATATATCGTAGGTCGATTATTTTTTCCACATATCTCTGATTGAGTGCTGAATTGAATTGATGAGGTTAGTGAATATAGTTCAAGTTCAAGTTTGAATTATTTATATTCAAATTATCTGATTATTTTTTGGAACTATTCGAATCATTTATATCGTTGAATAAACGGTTATTCAATAATTTTGATTATAGATTAATAATAATCGAGTAGCCATACACGAATATATTGAAATGACGTGAAAATTGAGAAGAGAAAGAAATTGGTGAAATAGTTTAATACAATTCCAACATGGAAATTATAGATACCAAAATAAGAAGAGATAATATAAAGAAATAATGGAAATTATTCTGAAGTGAGTGATGTAATCAACGAACAAATAAACATGTTCACAATAAAGTCGGTATAACTAACCTGAACGTTAAATTCGAGAGAACAGGCTATAACCATTTACTAAGCTCGAATTCAATAATGCTTTATTATGTAGCTCCGGTGATATTCAACTTCGAACAATTGGTATTTTTTATTATTCCTAAATTGCCTTAAGAATAAGGAAAATCATTTACGTAAAAACTCTTTATAGAAGTTCTTATATACCTAGGCCTTTGAGCCCCTGGCAGAATCATAATGTAATATTAATTTCGTTCTCAAAAAGGAATCGTAACATTTTCCTACCGTCCCGCTGTCGCTATTTGCTTCTCAATCTCATTATTTTAATATGTAAGTAGGTTTCTTGAAAACCGTCTCTTGCCGTATCTTTTGACAGACTGGTTTTAATATCCTGTACAGCAAAGAGCCAATTGTCTTTCTATTATTCTGTTTAAAGCTCGGTATAAGCTTCTTTACAATTATTACAACTCTTCATTTTTGAACCTATATTTGAACATGTTTCATATATACGTATCTTTGTGCATACTATCCGTAAGTATAAGAGTAATAGAAGTAATAAGTAGCTTCAACTTAACGCTCGATTAAAATCAAAGTAATATATAGGAAAGGACTTCTTTAATTGAAAAGCATATTTGAAATTATTACTTCTCCAATCATCCACTAATTTTACAGTCATACTAAATTGATTCTTTTCACATATTGCTTACTATTTATTGAACTATATGTCATATGTCAAGTAACGAATGACTAACAATCGTTACTACAGCGAACTAGTGGATTATCATAAATTGTGATTGGTCAATATCAATTGATGTGCATTGTTTCCCGCCTGTTCTAGCAATATGTGACGTCATAGTCACTTGACAGAAGCTAATCATAGTGTTTTCTCAATAATGCTCAGTTAGCTGTTCCAATTGTGCATAAGTTATAAATAAATGATATATGACTCATATTTTGAACTGAATATAACAATAACTGAATATCAATATCAAGAATAATTCATTCGACAAATTCAAATAAAGACTAGATTTTCATTCAGAGTACAATTCATTGGATAATATGTTCATTCGATCCAATTCATTGGATAATATGTTTGTTCTATCTAATAGTGCAGTTAGATAGACGTCGTACACGTGCACTTCTCAAAGTCAGAGTTCATTTTTTGTGGTTTGTAGCATATAAACTTGTGCCGTGTAACAAATGGCTATAAGCTTTCACCAAGTGACTCTTCGTTGAAAGAGGCAGACAACAATGTCCACCAGTTAGAGTCAACCAATCAGAATGTTTGATAGGTCACAAGTTTGCTGAATTATTGTGGTAACGATTTTTGGTCATTCGTTACTTGATGAAAGCCTATAAATCATGACCTTGACAATTCTAAACGAAAAGTGACAACAGAATGCACATCTGAATGCAAAATAGCCGACGAATGGAGACAAAATTCATCAATAATTTTTTTTTTAATAACATCGAAACTTGATACAAAATCATTGTTTCCCAATTAAGGCTAAGGATGAAAAGTAGGATCGTTTGGACGGGGCACCACAAGGGCGATCTTACCACCCCATTTTAATTATTTAAAACCAATGAACTTCAACACCAGGGCTGCGCTGTCGGTGACCATAACTTTCCGCCGCAGATAAAAGTCTTGCAGTTTCCAAAAGTCCGGAACACATTATAAGTAAAAACCGTTTCTGTGATACATATCCGGACATTATCAGCATTGGTATTAAGAGTAAACAAAACACACGAATGTTGATATCTTCCACTTTGTACTAAGTCTCTTGGGCAATGATCACTTCTCTTCATTAACAGCAAATGTAAAGTTTGTCATTATACAAAATGGAAAAAAATGAGTGATAGGCCTATCAATAATGCGATGTTTTAATCAATATCATTGTTGAGAGGCAAGGCGCTGTATTAACTAACTCTTCATAATTTCCGCTTTTCAACACGAACAGCGTACCTGCAACATTTTCCAGCAAATACAGCAAACAAATAAACTAAAAGAATTTGATCAGTTGATTAAAATTTGTGGAAATTTTTCATATTAGTTCACAATATGAGACGTCATGAGACAGAAGTCTCTACTATGGAAAGCAATGTATGAAACTGAAACAACGATTTGAAAAAAAATGTTACAATTTTGCTACAACATGGGATGCCATCTGGATGCCAAATCGAGACCGAAACGTAAAAATGTGTGATGAATATATATATAAGTTACATAATATATAAATAATCAAGTGTAAGAATGAAATACAGATCTATATTCTATTTCTATGCAACGTTGCACCTTCTGCGGACGTGTAATTAATCATTTAACAGCAACAATACCGCAAATAGAAACACAGAACTGCTGTATTTTAAGATTCAGGCTACATACCGCAAGCTAGGATTTGAAGCTCGGACATGCTTCCAGCTCAATGCACAAAGTGATCTTTAAACAGCGAAATCAAAAATAAATTTCAAAACTCCCCACAGTATACAGCGATAATTTATCAATGCTGAAAATATAAAGAATAGCTCTGAAAACAGTAATGTTATAAATTTGATGTGCACTTCTACATTACAAGTTGTATGCCGCGCAGCTCTGTGTAAATTGTTTGGCATTGTTATGGATGACAACACTCTCCTTATAAAGAAAGTATCAGCCGCGGAGTCTGGCAGGCAATCGGTCGCCATGCTTCATTATTCATACAGTGTTGTGGGCTTACTGTGGTGATGGCTACATTACTCCTCATCATCCCAGTACAATCAATGCCAAGAAACTATGAACCCCATTAGTTACTCAATATATATACTACATTGTTGAAGCGACTTTGATGAGATTTTTCAAAAGTTGAAATTATCAATCAATTGGTGATTTTTAGATATATTTTGTTAAAACTGCTCTTGAATCCAAATACAAAAACTTAATTGCGTATAATATTCAGTGATTGAATGATGATGGCAAAATAGCAAATGGCTTCGATTGAGGTTGTCAGTATGGAGCCCACTTTGTTCCCACGAGTGCAGAAAATCGTTCAGCAACCTGATAACTGTAAAAACTGTGACAATTATGAATAACTCGCAGAAAATCTATGAATGCTATGATTTTTAAAGATATATCTGTGTTTCTTATTGCAAATATCATTCTGAAAAGGCCTAGTATTCCTAAATATCACAAATATATAAACATGAGGGTGATATTCGTGTTTGACAAGTTGACGTTGTATTGTGAATAGAAGAATAGATCTGAGTATAAAAAGCTCAATATTCATGCAGAAAATATTCAAAACTACATATTTTCCTCGTACCTCAACAAAACTGTACCAATACAAAATATCCATTATTATTGTATTTATTCATATTTATCAAGTTTATTCATTATTCAAAAACCGTGAATTACATTTGTGACTTTTTGTTGATATTGTGATTATAGTGAGTCATGTATCATGTATGTATGATGAGTATGTATGTCATGTATGATTATAGTGTATCAAGCCCCTCGAATGAGCGTAAATCGCCATGCTGTTAAGTAATTGTATCAACATATTTCTGTATGCGCTAAACAGGTCACAGGCCAAAACTGTTCCTGCAAATTTGTCTAGAACTTTGTCTCTGCATACTCATACTTATCTGAATTGAATAATCGGTTAGTACAAGTAGAACTTAAGAAATACTGGCGAATGAAATTTTGAAAAAATACAAATAAGAAGAACATGGTGTAAAAGAGGAAAATAATGTTGATACTGAACCTTTTCAATTATCAAATGTAAATCCAACAATGATGGATATGTTAGATAAGATATATGAAAATCTAGTAGCTTTTAGAACCAAGGTGTGTCAAAACCCTAATTGCATTACTTGTATTCACAAAAGACTGAGGTTATCCACCAATATACCTGTCACAAATATCAGCGCTATATTCGTAGAGCTGTTGTATTTTCATGGTGATATAATTTTTCAGGATGAGGTTCAAGATAAACAAAAGAGATACTTCAAGAGCGTTAAGTCTTTGAAGTTGCAGAAAAATATTCTAATTACCAGAGTTTTACAATAATTTGGTTTCCATAACTACCTTCCTCTCTCGTGGATAGAAGGGACACATCTCACTCATCTTATAAAGCATAAACTGTGTTTTTCTTGTGGTTATATATTACATTTTTGCATGTAAAAATGATCACTCTTGCATGCGACAGAAGCCATGACTTTGCACGGCACGGTGGATTGAAAGAATGTATGAGTTATCAAGGTTGACTTTGTAATTCATGTAATATATTTGAAAGCGTAGAAACATTTTGATTCCACACCTATTAAAAAATTTACTTTTCTATCAAACATATCTGAAAATTTAATCATTCTAGAACGCTATACGTGGTTCTTTAAAGATTAAACTGTGGGATAGAAAATATTTTAATAACGCTACAACATTTCATGACGATCTGTTAAGCGCTTTTACCTTCGAAGTGATAACAAAAATATTAAAATAAAAGTATAAAATTCTTGTTTATCTTAACAACACTGCAAGGTTCCTTTTAATTATTCGACGATTTTAAGATAACGAGACTGTACAATTTAATTAAACGATGCTTTTCATTCGGATACAAAGTGGGTACACTCGCTGGGCTTAGGCAAATATACAGTACTCGGAATCAAAAAATCAAAGGCATGCAGAATAAATACGTAATTCATTAAATATCTTGTTTTTGCTTGATTAAAAGCAGATTTAAAATCCTTTCCATTTTTCAAATAATGAATGTGCTTAAAGCCATTGCCTAAAAGCACAAATCCATCCAAACTCTGGTGGTAAGAGTACACGTCGATTACTGTAGAAGTAGATTATCATAATGGAATTCAGGGGATGATACATAGCTACGAGTTTTGCATGCTCGTTTTAACGTGTATACGCATATCTAAAAATATACGAAATATGTAAAGCTGTTTTCTGGTACGAACGTGAATCAAGATTGAATGGAACCAGTGAATATTGAACAATGTGAAAAAACATTTACCTATCAGAGTACATTACCAAAACTTTTTTTTTTTTTTTAATAACATCGAAACTGGATACAAAATCATGTTCCCCAATCAAGGCTATGGATGAAAGATAGGATCGTTTGGACGGGGCACCACAAGGGCGATCTTACCACCCCATTTTGATTATTTAAAACTAATGGTCTTCAACACCAGGACTACGCTGTCCAAAACTAAATAATAACCATTGTTATATCACACCAAACATAATTTGGTCATAATTTGTATAATTTCCATCCTGACTTGGTTTTTCGTGGTTTCCCACAGTTCTCTAAGAAAATGCTTGTATTAAGTACTGATTGGCCACGACCATTATTGATATAATAATTAATAATTATCATTTTAAATTATTAATTTGATAATTATTGATATTATTGATTATTATAGAGTGATAGGCCTAATTATAACATCATAGGCCTATCACTAATATAATTTGTCGATTGTGTATAATGATGAACTTTACATCTGCTGTCAATAGAAAGAAGTGATCATTGCCCAAGAGACTTAGTTTCAAAGTGGAAGATTTCAACATTCGTGTGTTTATACTGAAAGACTTTTATCTACGGCGAAAAATTATGGTTACAGACAACGCAGTCCTGGTGTTGAAGTTCATTAGTTTCAAATAATCAAAATGGGGTGGTAAGATCGCCCTTGTGGTGCCCCGTCCAAACGATCCTATCTTTCATCCTTAGCCTTAATTGGGGAACAATGATTTTGTATCAAGTTTCGATGTTATTAGAAAAAAAAATGGATAACATATGTGTGTGTGTCTTCATGCAGGATAATCGACTACCATGAAATCCGGAAAAAGTGCGTAACACAACTCACAATGGAATATCTGCAATTCAATCCAATTCTATAATTAATATCATTCTGTTTGAATTTTGGATTCATCTTGTTTGAATTTTGTAATCTTAATTCAAATAATCCCATTCTGTTTTTAATCAATTATAGAATTTATTCTGTATTATTCTTTTCCAACAGTGTGATTAAAATGATAGCTTCAGGGTCCTCTGATACTGGTTAATAATACGACATTCATGCTTTTTCTCTGTTCTTGATGCAATCGACTAATGGATCATGAATTAGTATTAGGCAACCATTATGATATTAATTTTAATGTAATTTTACTTTTAAATAATAATTTTAATTAATTTTGTAATAACAAAACTGAAGGATCTTTGACATATTATATGATCATAATTTTATTATCAACATCAAAAATGTGTTATTCAAGTAGGAATAAGTTTGACGAAGAATTATCGTTCAAGATGAGGCACCACAAAGACAATTATACCACCCAAAAAAATAAATATGAAAATTTGTAACATTATTAGTATTGTGATATGTACTTGTGTAACATTTCATATATTCATATTATTCTCTCTGTAATTAGTAGAGTATATAGTTCTGGTAATATTTACTGTGCATTGTCCTCTTCTATGAGTACCACATACTGTTCTATGTAATATGTACTCTATGCTTTATATTTGTACTGTGTATACTGCTATACAGCGTACTGGGCACTACAAAATGTGTAATGTAGTGTATATATACTGTGTCCTGTGTTCTATATACTCAAGTTTAAATAAATGCGCGAACAAGAAAGCGGGGTTGCAAAGGTATCATATGGAACTCCAAGGGCCATCTTGGGACTAGATTTTAGGAGGACAAGCTTAGTCGCTTTAGTTGGGTGTTTGCTGGAAAACGATGCTTAGAGTGGTTGTAGTTTAGGTGGATTCTCATGCATCCAGGATAATACAATTAAATAATCATGTTATTGAGACACAGCTGGAACTAGTGCTGTGAAATGTAATTAAACTTCACAAAAACCTGAATGTGTTATTCAAACGTTTCGCAATGAAAAGGTAATATAATTTTGAAAAATGTGAGTTCAGTGGGTCTGTTCAAAAGTTGACTTTTCCGCTTGATGATGGTAGTGTCACTTCCATTGTTGCAACAATTGATGTAACTGAAATGTGTTGTTGTCTACAATCCTAGTACAATCAAGCTTTGTGGTTCATCCGATTCATATTATAAATCACAAATAACATCTAGATGCCAGTAAATGATAGCAGGCAATGGCAGCTATCATGAAGCAAACAATTAGGTAACTTTCGGGAAAATTCAATCGGGTAAAATTGAGTATCACTAAATCAAAAAATTTAATAAGCAACCATAATGTGTATTTCAAAAGAAATGTGCATTATGTCTTGACCTTGTGTCATTCTTGGGTCAGGTCTCTTAGATGCGTATAAACTTGTATGCATGTCACTTGAATCTGTTGATGAAAAAAAGGAGACAATATACATTCTGTTGGTACAATTTGGAAACAATAAAGTCATATCTTTGTAGATTATTTCCCGATTTTTACCATAGTTAAATTCATTATTGTTAATGACCAAAACAAATGTGCGAAGCATAGTTTTTAGATGGTTACAACAATGTCAATAATACCACAATTTCACCATATTGTATCAACTTTTCCTGACGAATAGCCTTTCGTACATTAGTTCAATGAAAATGACTGAAACAAAAGCTTTAATCAAATTGTAAAATTGATTTAAATCCATCATTCAATGTTAACTTTATTATTGAACTATTTATTGAACTGTTCGTATAGCTTGTCACTCGATACCTTTATTGATGCACTGAAAATAAGGTCTTGAGAGAAAATAATCAACTGCAAGGAAATATAACCCATAAATGATCGTGAAATGTCAGCAGTGCAAGTTAAGGAATCAATAAATGTGGTAAAGGTGCAGACGATAAGTGAATAATAATGAGAAAATTGTTGAGAAAACAGATGGAAAGATAATTCAGAGTATACTTATAAGAAAACCGGATATTATTACCAACTGTATAGATCTTTCACAACGGAACTTGATTCGAGTTTAAGATTAACCTTATGTAAAAATTTGCTATTGATCCACAGTATTTTGAAAGATACTTCTGTGAATGATATTGTCACAGTAGTCAGTTGACTAATGTTTTTCTATTATTCATCATTTTTATCTTGTTCTGATCGACCATTAACCACTGATCAACATCTATACAACTGATTGCTCCGACGTCTGTCGTTAAGGAGAATGAACTTTACATTTACCGAGTCAGCGTAAATGGCCCAACCGACAGACCGGACATAGCAACAGCAAGTGAGGTGTGTGTATAAAAGCGGGTGTGATAAGAGAACTCGGTCTCTTGAGAAGACACCAGACGACGTGAGGGACAGGGCCGCTATTAACATCTTACGCGTGCCGCTGTCCCCGATCGACGTACTCTCTTGGGCAAGGTTTCGCCGTGGGCTGAGTATCGGTCCAGTTGACCGTTATAATTTCTTCTTTCCTAAATTGTAAGATCGTTGGACGTTGGTCCACTGTAGATGCATTCTCCTTTGAACGTCAGATTTATTTCAACTGTAACTATTATCTTGTTATGTTTCTAAATTACTATCAATAAATATCCAATGTCCTTTAATTACTGTTTTCGTCACTTACACCTTCACGATCTTACAACTAACCTCTCACTATTTCAAAAGTAAGCGCCACTATTTCTAGATTTTTACTACGCCCCTCGTCCAAATCTATTCAGAACCTGGCATTCAAATTTCGGTTGTAACAGTATGAAGCAAAAATAAATATATCATTCATTTGAAAAGTATATACATATAAATATATATATATATATATATATATATATATATATATATATATATATATTCTCTTCTTATATGTACATATTAATTCATAACGATTTAGGAATAATAACAAGTATTGTGGTGAATTGGATATTTAATATTTTTAGACAAAAAAAAATATTATATTTCATTTACCACAATATACTCGGTATTATTCCCTAATCATCATGAACTACCATATCCACGAACAAGAAATAAGCCTCCAGGAAACGCTATACACATATATATATATATATATATATATATATATATATATATATATATATATATATATATATATATTTATATTTATATTTATATATATATATTTATATATGAGGTTTTTGAAACTTATGCTTTCACGACCCGAAATATTTATAAATGGCATTATTTTAGGGAATTATTTTATAATTCGTAAACGACGAAAATAACCCTAAAATAATGCCATTTATAAATATATATATATATATATATATATATATATATATATATATATATATATTCATATGAATATATATTTGTATTCATGTATATATATATATATATATATATATATATATATATATATATATATATATATATATATATATGTATATATATATATATATATATATATATATATATATATATATATATATAAGTATATATATTTATATATATATACATTTATGGCTAAGCATGTATTTAGTCGCGCTATGACCACACAAACAGATTTGTTTTAATCATGAACTGACTGTAATTAGTAAGTTTAATATTTGCTCTATTCAAACATGTTTCTTTTTGTTTTTCTTTTCGTGGTTGGTGTTTCATGTGTAACAGCTGAGAGCGCAAGGAACATTGAAGTACCAGTATATAGAAGTAATTACATTGTATCATTCTTTTTATTTGAAAATGTAGCAATTTGGTAGAAAAACTGAATCAATATCATACGGTGTATACATGTATGATTTCCCATAGGCTAACATGTTGACTTTTACAGTGATATAGAAAAATCAAGAAACCATAAATCATGTTGGAAGGGACGAGTAAATACGTATACGTGTATGGAAAAAGCAAAGTGGAACGTTTTCAATACGCTAATTACAAAGTATAGTAACTGTGCTTGTTTGTTTGACTTTCATTTTATATTAAACGATACACTAAACGTCTATATACATGTGGTAAATAGACCTAATGATGTTGGTGAATTATATTATTCAATGGGAAAAGAGACTTTTGACATATATTTTGTATTCATATTTCATTTTTTCAAGGTTAAAGTTCTAAATTTAGAGCAAAATTCAACTAAAATCACTTTTCGATTCGATTAATATTTTGAAGTAACACATCTTTTTCGAAGTCAAAACGGGAAAAAAGTTGGAAGGAAATATTTCTGATTCATTTAAAATGGATGTTTTTGAATTTGCCAGTTGATTGTGAAAACGTCAAATCAAAGCAAAACTTTTAATTTTGTGTGCATACAATTAGGAAATAGTACTAACACGCCGCATTCCCTTCTTATTCACGCATTCTCCACAGGTGTGCATTCGATCATCAATCGTTAACCGATTCATAAATACGATTCATGTCTTATGTTTCATGATTTATTTGTTTCATTTCATAAACGTGATTATGATTCATAAATGTGATTCATGGAAATATGATTTCAGACGGGTCCCTCTAGTTTCAATTATTATAATATTTTTCCAAATTGTTCTATGCAAAATTATTTCACTTCTGTATTTTATTTATTTGTATTTATATTTTGTAGCCTCAAGCTAGAAATTATACTATCGAAACTGATATAAAATGTATACAGGGAAATTATATAATTCGAAAAATATATCACAGTTGGTCTTTTGATAAAATAATATGAATAATAAAATCAATATCTGATGTTTATTGATTGTGTATATACAATGACAACCTAAGGGCTACAAAGCTTTCCTTGACAGTTTACTGATAGACAGGTTGAGGATTTATAGTAAAACAATTCAGTGAACTGTGAACTCATCTTCCAACCTGTATAACCATGGACTTCTCGTATGTGCTTTCAATCATTGATAAAAGAGAGATACAAAACAGTCCTCCAATTGATATTAACTAATTACAATATGATCTGGTTCGACAATTTGCTATATTGCTATGTTATGTTTAGAAGCGGATTACCTGGGTGACACTTGGGCTCCAACCTGATCAGCTCAATTTGCAGCCCCAAAATGTAGCTATTAGTAGGTGAGAAAAGCCAGATTGATAATGAATACTTTAATTGTATATCATTCAGGAAATGTAATACAATTTGAGCCAGATATTACAAAGTCCAGTTTGTCTTGACCTGAGAGTTGGTGAAAACAAATAGTTAATAACTCCAAACTGGTAGTTGGAGCTACTCCCACGTTGATAATTCGCGCACTTGATGTAATCTTAATCCAATTCAATACAATTAAATATAATCACAATTCAATTCGATACGATTCAATTATCATGATGAAATACTATTCAAATACAATCTCACAAGACGCTACGAAAGCACCCAACATCAAATATCTCATAATATACCAATTTTTACCATTTTCAAAATTACGTACATCATGTTAATGGAATCAATATACTCTCTCGCAGATAACAGCTGATGGATTTAAATTCCAAATGTTATTCTATTGCAGTCATTCATTTTTTTGGCAAAAATTCACTGTTGTTCAATTTTCTTTCCGTGCCCTTATTTTGATTATTATCCGGGCCCTTTCAACCAAGCCTGGCTCTAGCAATGGTGACGGTTATTAGTTATTTGTTTCTTGCAAGAAGCTCATATGATATTTCGATTGATGAAATATGTTAGTATGTTAGGTCAGTATGCGCGGGTGCTCGGTGTTGAATTCGTTTCGTTGCTTGCCTGTGAAATACTTCACTCAATATGATCCAGAAGCATATTTAAACAAAACGGAGTACATCGTTTCATTTGAAACAAAATTGGTTTGATATTAGTTTCATACAAATTATTGAATAACGTCGAAAAAGAATTTCTGTTAAAGTTCATTATGACATTTCTTTAATTTCTTTTCTTTTATCAACATATTATTATCAAGTAATACGTAAATCGAATGTTTCATAAAATGTATAATTAGATTTTATGATCACATTACTCAACTTGACCGAATTTTCTATATCAAGCGTCCTTGATATATTCCACCATTTTCTCACAAAATTGTATTGAAACTACTAGGCAAACGCTACGTATTTCCTTTGCGTTGAAGGATGAGCTGGGAATGTACCTCACCTGATGGAATTATCAAGGAAAACTATATGTTCGATTTTTTTCTCAACGCTTTTTTCAATCAATGTCAGATTCGTTGGAAGAGTGTATCAACCTGGTGGCAACATTCAGTCGAAATTAGGAAAAATTGAAGATTTTTATTTCTCATTTTTTTTTTTGAAATTATATCAAAATATACTTTTTCTCAGAAGAGGTTAAACCGATTTGAACCCAGAAAATGAACAGTTTTGATTAACGTGTTCACGAAAAATATCAGACTGATCGTCTGAACCATCTGACATGTAGAGTACATTTTATCGCATTTTCGTCCGAAAACATTCAAAAATTCAATTTTTTCGAGAATGGTGAAACCGATTACTCCCCAAAACTTTAAGTTCCAGGTTGGTTGAGTATGTGCGTCCACAATGAAAATCATATTTATCAATCGAACATTCCGATCTATGGAGCGCAGACAAAAAAACAAACAGAGGAAGATACATATCTAACCCAATGGGAGTCATCACTTCGCTCATCCAATAATTTTATAATTAAATTGATGTCACATTTGAATTTTGAACTTCAATTGAATTTTTATTAATGATAACTGAACATCTTTTCACAATAATGCTCTCTTTATTTCATAGTGAATCATCAAATTGAATATTGGTGGAGGTGCCGGGCTCACAGATATGTGAAAGTGATTATTGTTACAATATAACAATTTGAAAAAAAAAATAAAGTGAAAATTTGGTTTCTTCTTGAAAATAATTATCATTTGTTGTCATACAATTTCAAATTGAAAATGATCGTATTTCAAGAATGGAATGTTGATTCCCGGAAATTAATTCTCGTACAAGCACCTGCATACCTATTGGCACAAAACATATTTGCCTCCTGGAGCTGGAAATTCCTTTTCGCAGAATTTTTTCTACCTCCTAGCACCAGTAAAACTATCAACAGAAAAAATCTCATCTGCTGCCAAGAACAGGAAATATCATTTGATCAATGATCAAATATAATTTATGCAGGAACATGAATCTCGTATGGGATCTGAAATACTATTGGCAGAAATAAAAGTCAAGCACATTTTGGCACCTGCTCGGAATACCAATAACAAAGTTTTTCAAGGTTTTAATATTTGCGATTTGTCCTGTGGACTTGGTCGATGATTGATGATTTGTGTTCACTTGACGACCCCATCAACTATTTGGGGGTACGATGGAGCAGATTATAATGAAACTATATAAAGTGATTATAAATGGAAGGGCTTTCACAAAAATCCATGTCTCATACGGGACTCGAACCCACGTCCAACGGTTTTCTGTTTTCAAAGCGGTGCCTTCGGTGACTGAGCTACGGAGGGAGGCAAACTATATAAGTGTGCATTTTTTCAATCAAAGAAAAATAGGGCCCAGTATCAATTGTTATCTCAATTCAACAGTAGTACGTATTTGCTTCAAGTCATGTCTATTACTGTACTAGGCCAATTTCAAAGTATCTTCAAGTCATGATGTAGGACCTGAGTTGAAATCAGAAATGGACGAAATTAAAAGCGAAATCTGAGAGGCATAATTGGAAAACTATACCCATGTTGCCATATCTATTCTCTTTCTAAATTCATTCCTTGTGGGAATAGTGTTTTAAAAAGTGCTTGGAGGCAAAAATATTCGCGTGTTGTCAGATAAATATTTCTGTATTTCAGGTACCTGGAGCCATAAAGTTGTCTACAAATAGTGTTCCAAGGTCTAGGCATGGAGGATTTCGTGGAATAGTGTTTTAGGCGCTGGAAGGCAGAAATCTTTCTTTGAATAGTATTTCAAATTTTAGGAGGCAAATATCTCAATAGGTGCCAATAGTTATTAAAAGTCCATGGGAGTCGATTTACCGAAATATTAGTTCTTTGATGATAACTTTTGAACTTTTGAACAGTATGAGATATCAAAATTCCAATACGCGAGAAACACAGATAATTTTAATAGATTTAAGATGATAAAGTTGTAATTATTCAAGTCATGTCGCATAGCTGTCAAGCGTGTGCAGCTAGAAAATGTGTTTTTTTTTCAGCTGTATACGCTTGACAGTTATGCGACATGACTTGAATAGTAATAACTTATATCACCTTGAAACTATTATAATTACCTGTGTTTCTCGCGATTAAAATTTGGTATCTCGTACCGTTCAAAAGTTATCACCAAAAAAACTGATATTTCGCTAAATCGACTCCCATGGACTCTTTAGGTGCTTGGAGGCGAAATATGTTATCCAAATGAAAAGTCGAAAAACTCCGAATCGGCCTTTTAGAATCGTATCAAGAGTTCAATGAAGTTGTTTTAGCGAATTATCAGATATTTTGTGATAACTTATAAACGGATATGAGATATCGAAATTCTGTTACGAGAGAAACACAGATAATTTCAATACGTTCATAACGATCCTTACGAAATGATCGTTACGTAAAATTATGAATCTTGAATTATAACATTTTCACAGGTATACAGCTGAAAATACTTTATTATTCACCTATGGAAATCCTGTGATGTAAGTGGAATAGTTTCAACTTATACCACCGCAAAAATATTAAATATATTTGTGTTTCCTAGTAAAAAAAACTGATACTTCGCTAATCAACTCTCATGCGCTCTCAATGTGAAAGCCTCCAATAAAAAGGCGTCTTGAAGGTTTTGCTTTAACTACGAACATTCACGATTTCATTAAATTCATTCATATTTATATTCAAACTCAACAGTTTCTTACAACATTTTTTATCATACAGATACATCATTTCTCATTTATATTTTTATATTTTTCTTGAAGTATATAACGTATATTCTTCAACAGCTGAAATACATAAAATACATAAAATATATATGGAGCATTCGAATACATGGATTAATTCGATCAAATATAACAAATAGCGTTTGCACCATCACCCACTTCCTCCCAAACAACATATACAAAGCCCTCCCTAAATGGTAGGACCAATTAAAACAGTCAAGTGTTATAATAATGACTGGTTATTTCCTGTGTTGGTCTAGTATCAATCAAGAATTAGAATAAAACGTGATGATCGGTCAGTTTCCTTGGCATGTATAACCCAACACTATATCGAGTTCTTTATCTACAGTATAACCAACCCCTTACAGGATAGGTGATTTTTGATTTCAATTACACAAACACGAGTACGCTTCCATTTCGTTCCACCCACAAATCAGCTTTGGATATTGCATGTCAGTGAAAAACCACGTCTTATGATGGACTTGTGTTGAAATTTCTCTAATTTCCTGTTCATATCATCGCGAAAGCCAACTCTCCCTCTCTCTCTCTCTCTCTCTCTCTCTCTCTCTCTCTCTCTCTCTCTCTCTCACACACACTATCTCTCTTTTTCTATCTCTTTCTCTAGTTCTCTATCTATCTCTGTCTCTCTCTCTCTTTTTCTCTCTCTCTCTTTCTCTCTCCCCCCCCCCTCTCTCTCTCTCTCTCTCTATATATATATATATATATATATATATATATATATATATATATATATATATATATATATATTGCCGCTAATAAGTATAGAGCTAGCTGCTAGCTATAGCTAGGTAACTCTTGAAAATCTCTCGTGCTGTTGTTTCTATTAATGTCGTCAGAGAGAAACCTTACCTTTCTGATCTTGTCTCGGCTAAGGGAATTATTTCCATTCTCGTTGACTTGAGCATGATTGCTAGTGGAGAACAGTGGCGTATGGACATGTCACCATAACCAATTCCAAATGAATATGATTCTTTGAATCTTATCATATTAATTTGAAGGACGACTTTAATACGATATATTTTAGAGTGTTTATATAAATATGGTTTTCTGTATAGTTATATTCATTTGGTGACACAATATTGAAATCCGTCTCAGAAATTTCTGGAAAAAAGTGAATTCCATATATCATTTTTGAGAGAGATTTTGAAGTATTAAATCAATATTACTGCCGAAGATTCTAATACTTTTTTTTTAAATAACACCGGAACTTGATACAAAATCATTGTTCCTCAATTAAGGCTATGGATGAAGCGTAGGATCGTTTGGACGGGGCACCACAAGGGCGATCCTAACACTCAAATATACACTATAATACACATATAATTTCAAAGTTTCATTCATGTTTCAATAAGTAGTAAACTGACAGGTAATCAATGAGAAGTGGGAGTTATTTTCAGGACTTCACACCCCGAATATGATATTTCATGACTCGGGTGATTCAACTCGTTTTGTCGAGAAATAATTATCAGAAATAACAATCTCTCGACTATTTCACTCAGTTTTTCTCTATTTTCGTCTTTTCTCAGTCACTACTTCTTGATAATGATCTCGACATGGAGACTGAAATGAAGACTTTTATTTCTAATTATTTTCTTACAACGCAACGAAATATGAGCTCGCCTATAAAGAGTAGTTTATGAAGAAAAGAGTCAAGTTAAATTTGATTTTAGTGGTGATAAAATTAAATTAGATTTATCGTTTGGCGTTTTACGTGTCAGAAAATATTTTTCAGACATTTGTATACGTACAGTACCTATATTCAGTACATATTTTGAACACAATGTAGACTTAATATTTTCATAATATTTTCATCAATGATGACATCATATTGTTCAATTGAATATATACTTTTTATTGAGGAATCAATTTCCTTAGTGATGGCATTATATTATTGAAATGAATCAATCAACCATCTTAATTTTCAATATTTCAATATTGTAATGAAAAAAAAGTGTCATGTAAAATTATTTGTCCAAAGTTCAGTTTTAACGACTGATTGTCAGTGAATTAAACGGTAATTAGCGGATTAACTTGTTATCACCATTTTTTACGCATATATTTCCTTACTTCAACCAATAGTTGGAGGATTAACATCTATCAATCTATCCTATCAATCTATCAATATGTCCTTTACTGTATTGTATTTCATCTCCTTTCTATAATTATACTGACCTATCCAATATTACTTGTAATGCAATTGGGACCATTGAATAATAACTAATCAACTGACTTACTAACTAAGTTTCCTAAAACCGGCTCTAAGCTTTTTACTACTGCTGAATTTCTCACATCTAATGTTAGCTCTACCAACATATAGCAGGCGATTAATTCACACAATGAATTATTTGATAGAGCATGCGGGTGTATACGCCACATAATTTTATTATCGGTGCTCGGCGTGGCGAGAACAAGAACTAAAGGAAGAAGAAAGAGAATAAAGCAGGAAGATAAACTCGTATAGCGAGACGTGAGAGTGACGTCGCGTGCAACAAACCAGGGCTCGAACTCAGGACCACATGGGTACTGGTGTTTCAAGGATAATATTACGTGATATAGACAAACACAATTTCGCGCTGAAGAACGCGACACCGTCGCACGTAATTGAAATTATCATTGGAAATGGAAAACTGAGAATGGAAACGAATATTACTATTGGAAAAGTTTGGAATTGCTTGTAGAGTTGTGTAGACAATATACGTTTAGCAAGATACTCTTATCTATAATTTTATTTTATGAGTTTGTTTAATGCATTTATATAAAATCGAGTAAGTTTAGTCGAACATTCTAGTTTTATGAGATAGCCTAATATTCATGCAAGAAAGTATGAAAAAATAGCATGAAACCAATTTATTTTAGTTTATGTACACTTTATGGATGAACACAATACTTGAAGAATAAAATTGAATATAAAATTCAAATAAATGTTGTTTCAACTGAATCTATAATTTTCAGTTCTTCACCGATTTCACTCTAAACCTTTTCAGGTGATCATTTTTCTGCATTATCATGAGAGTAATTAACAACTGTATCATCATTATATCATATGATAATTTACATATCTCAATCATATCTCTACGAGCTCATTCATTTGTCTCAATTTCATCCATTTTTTATATTTATAATATTTATAAAATATTTTCATTTTTCTATTTGTTCATCGTGCTTCAACTATGTGGTATCCCATCTATTTGTGGAAAGCCGTTCGATCAATTTTATTTTATCTCTGCCTGAAAAATGATTGATAAGTGATTTTTCTGTAAGATCTGTTTCTATTGACTAATATTTTTAATTATATCATGGTTAAAAATGTGAATATTTTAATGTTCCTAGAAGAGCTTCATCGGGCCATATTTGTTCAATGAACAATGTAAAAGCAAACAATGTAGTGTTTGTTCAATGTTTTATTATTTGATCTATTTCCTATCAATCACATTCATTTTCCTAATTATACTTCAAACCAGAACACTGTGGTTATAACAATTAATGCAAAATTCGTTATCATGATGAGGAAAGTGTTTGAACAACAATTTAACTAGGTGAAAGATGATATTTATAGAATGGGCTATCTCAGACTTATTTCATGTATTCTAGTGGTGTTAATTAATTCTCTTTGAAACGTCTCTTATTCGATCATAATGTTGGCATGATATTGAAACTCGACCCTATCTGCCGCTCCCACTCACCCTTTCCATCCCCTTTTCCCCGCCCTCGACCATCCCACCATAATTAATTTCTACTATAGCACGAGATATCATGGAGCAATCACAGTCAACCTAGTAACAAGAAATGAAATCATTCATCTTCAGCATTGTGTACGAATTCGTATTAGAATAATCGACAGTTGAAAAAGTGTGAAAATCAAATTGATATTTCATATCAGACTAGTTACGAAAACGCAGTATTTGCGTTTAATTACTAGCGAGAAAATCGTCTATGACATGTTGAAGCAAATACACTTGAAGAATACACTAAAAGAATACACTTTTAATTTTTTTAGATGTCTGGAACAATTTGTATTGAAATATGTATCAATATCTAAAACATTGTTGCGTTAGAATTGTTTCATTTGCCCACTCCAATCATTGTAGCATTAAAAAAACGATATTTTTTCGAAGAGTTTTTTTGCTTTTTCTCAATTCTTTACCTAGTTCCAACAGAATTTCGAACTGTTTTACCTCAAAAATTGTAGGGAAAATTTTCACCATTAACTTTCCAGTTCTGAGACCCGGTTTTACCGAACATTTATTTATATCTATCAATTGAAACTTTCAAGTGAGTTGTATTCTAACTGTCAACTAGAAGGTACATTTCATCTTCCAACCAAACTCGAAACATAAATGTTCAGTAAAATCGGGTTCAAATTGTATAAATCCTCGTGCTCACAAAAAGCTTTGTGATTATATGCAGCGCGTAAAAATGTGCGTGGAGAAAGTTACATAAGAGATGCAAAAGTCTTCGCTACACTTATTTAATATCGTGCGTATGCGATCACATATTATATAGTAGTAGATCAACCTATCCTGAAAAATGTCGTGACTTAATATACGCACTGAAACCATCAGACAATGTATATACGCACTTCAATTATAGTCAATGAAAACAATTAGAGGAATAATATGCATAAATTTGATTCAATTTGCAATTTTATCTACGGAAAAACATGTGTGACCGCAAGAGTACCAAGTTCAAAGTTCATCCATCGAACGCAAGAGTTCGTACTATGTATATACGCTACTTTTCCAACTAGACTACGTATTATATTGTCAGTATTCAATAAGTACAGCGTTAATGTTTTTATTTTATTTTTTTTGGTATCGCCTTATTCATCAAAACATATTTTGATTTATTTTCGTTACTATTGAAATTAGACTTAGTTGAAAAAGAAATCTGGAGTAATAAATAGGAAAACTATTTAGTGTGACGCTTCATAGCATACTCTGACCACGATCAAGTAAGCTTAGCCTTACGAGGCACTAGCATGCACCATAACACATGCTCACATAATTTATACTAAGTACTTATTTATTCAAATTAAAAAGCTAAACTATTTCCTCTTACGGAGGTAATAATTTCTAGTGAATACAAAGAAATAGGCTTGTTTAGAAACGTTTGAATGCACAGTAATAAAAGTTTCAAGCTGAATAACTGAAACTACGTCCTATATTCTTTAATGCTCTCATTATACTCAATTAGTTTTTCACAAATGGTTTATAATATTGAATTATACTTCCACATATGTTACACTCTTAAAATTTCATACAATAATTACATATTACTAATACTCATACATAATTACATATAATTAATTAAATACTCATTATTTAAGAATTTGAGGCTCATCAACATCTTTAGTGGCAACTCTGATGGATGATCTTTTGAACACTCTTGAAAAATTATACTTGAAAAATATTCTCAACACGTAGTGTGAAGTCTACTGAATGGCTTAACTTCACTGTCATATTTAAGCACAATTTTCGAAATTATATTCCATTTCAATTATTTCTTGAATGTTATTTACGTCAATGTTCTAAATCTGATATCATGCTTTGCCCTCAAGACAGCTAGTAGACTGGACATAATCATCTATTAAAGTCAATATGGGATTAAATTGATCCATTATAATACAAGTGATCAGTTGGTTCGTTTCTGATACGACTAGTCTTACAAAACATCAATAACTGACTACACGTCATCATCATCATCATCATCAGTGGAGCAAACAGTCGAATGATGAAGGCGAAGAGGATAATAGCGTAATTTGTCTCTGATCGGATCTCGTTGTTTATTACGTCTCGAGATACTGACGTCATATTACTGTCTTGTCTTGTGAACGTCCCCTGAGAGATTTTCGAGCTCATCCATACTCTCACTTCATAATTTAATTATAGACCTTCCTGAAGCTTAGGCTTATAGAGCATTATTACTTTGAAACTAAATAGCTCGCACGGAGTCTTAAATATCGTGATGATATTTTCTGTTTTTAAATGTTCATCTCTTTGATGATCTTTGATGAAATAAATTATTTAAGGAACACTAGTTGAATTAAAATGAGGATATTTAATGAATATTTACTGAATTGGTCACTGTGATTATTTCAGTATTTTATGATTGAAGAAAAGACCAATTAATTTTGAAAATTTAAATCTTTCAAAAAGATTATAAACAAAGTTCAATTCTGTTTAAACTACAGTTGAATTATAGATTTCAAGATGTACCAAGTTGCACAAACTCTTTTAGTATTCGTTCCAACTATTTTTCTAAGTTTTTACCTTTTGTTATTTTTATTATTCATAAAAATGAAAACTATTCATATTGGTAAAATTATCACATCTTGCCCTAGTTGCATTTCTTGGAACATGACAGTTACTCCAGTTAGTTTGAAGAATTATTCTTCATTCGCATTAATTTCTTTTGTTTGTATGATTTGATGAATGGACAATTTATTTTTTTCAAAGCTTGAATTTGGTTGTCGACTGTCTCTATAAAGATTTGTTGACACTTCCAGTGTTTTCATGACGCACGCATGCATACACGTATACTTCCAGTGAAAAACTATCGACCGTGTAAAAATGTATAAATGTCGTGTCGTCTTTTTACATTTCTATCCTAGTTAACGCAAATATCCCGTTGTTTTCCCCTTTTCTTTGGAAGAATGCTTCTCAACATGAAACACACATTACTTTCTCTCACATTTCCATTATATAACATGGAATATATAGCTGTTTTGCCATGGATTGTGACATCTTCCACGCTATAGCGGGTAGCGTTATATAGCAAGAGGGTTTTTGGAGATTTGCCATTATTCCCCTATCCCTCTCCTCTTGTTTTATCTCCAACTTATCCAGGCTTCGTGTCCTTCTTGTCTCCTATCCACTATTCCTCTTCGCGCCCGACTGAAGTCGCATCGGGATCGACTCACTTCTGTTAAATCCTCTGCGAAAATGCTGAGGACACGTATTTTCTCGACTGGATAACTTCTCAAGTTCAGTATTATTTTATGGCAGCCAAGTCTCTGGGAGATGCGCTGTATTGAGAAACATATGAAACTATGAAATGTCTTCAAATAATTGCCAGTCAAGGTCTAGACTAAAAGCCTAACTGTCACTTTTGGCTTATATTGTTCAAACTTGTGCTTATCCCACAAATACACAGCTCGGTCCATCGCACTTATAACTTCAGTGACAAGTCCGTGGGGTAACAGCCTGGTCCATTCTGATTAGATTAGCCAAGTATACACACAAGTCGGGACAGACGCATTGGCATGCAAAGGTTACATGGTCCTGGTGTACTGTGTAAAGCACAGCTAGTATTATAAAAAGTATAATGACTAAATAAGGTTAAAGTTGACTCAACAATAGTTTTTGTTCTGGTTGATCACATATCGGTCCGTTCATCATTAGTTTACTGTTTCTCAAATGGATCCTTTGATATTTTTAGTAATTGATTCGTCGGAATTAAATGTGAGCGATTCGTATAGTATGTCAAATCCAAAGTAGACCTTTTCAGTTGGCGATAATATATATTCAAATCACATTCATTTTTGTGATGTCATCCAGTGGTGAGATTTTCCTAGAGAGTCATGACATGACGGGACATCAGGACACCAGGACAGTAATGAAAAACTTTTTTATTATTGATTACTACACTGATTTAAGAGCTAATTAACTATGGAAACTCAGCATATGTGTTGTAAGATGAGTGATATGGGCACATTCTTATAAAATGTGCTGGAAATTGCAATACATACATCTTGACTAAAACTATGTAAAATTCTTTCTTTTTTGTCCATTGCATTTCATAATCGTTTCACGAGTTAATTCTTTCTTGGTAGCTTTAATTGATATAAAAAAAAACATTTTTTTCTCTAAAACGGCTGATCCAATCTATGTGAAACTTTGTAATAATGATGTGTATCATTCTTACACATGAATTCTGCATTTGAATGTATTCTGAGACAATATTTTCCCAATTTTCTCCTCTGGGCTATTTTTTTGGAAAATTTCGAAATAATTTTTCTCAGGAGTAGTCCAACCAATTGCGTTTCAAAACTAGACGGTATCGAGTTGAGTGATATTAAATATGCATACCAAGTTTCATCAAATGTGTGCTTTTATTTGATCTGTCAAGTACGAATAAAACAAACAAAGAAACAAAAAATATTTTTTCAAGTATGTTAAAATCGAGTCCGCTTCGCTCATCCAATAATGTCACACTCTTTTCAAAATGGTTGTTCGGGAGGATAATTGAATGAGCGATATCGAATACTTCCATCTTACTCGTACGGAGCTAATTCTCTGTTTGTTTTCTGTTTGTTTGTTTGTTTGTTCGCATGGTTGGAAAATGAAACTCTCTCTGGACACGCGGAATCATCCAACTAATAAAGGAATAGTTTTGAGGCACGTCAGTTGGATCACTTTTGAGATAATGTGTCACACATTTGTTGATAACCCGGTGTAAGATTGATCTGAGCAGAATGAGTTGTAAAACAAAATCTCTTCAAAAAAATGAAAATCATGCAATGAATTAATATTTGAGTGATGTAAAAGAAACACTTGTTGGCAATTTACCAAAAAGTTTGGCTCTTCAACACCATCAAGCCTTTATATATATTTTCTGATGTTATTTTATTTCAAAAATCTTGTAAATCTTCCATTGGACAAAAATAAAATTGATTAATTAACAATTACATATATTCTCATCAAATTGCTAGAAATGGTGGTTATTCTTTATTCAAAATCTCGCGCACATCGATTTTTGATCACATTCATTCACATTCACCGATGCATTGCTTTGTAGACTTGACCATTTTCAGCAAGGTGAGTAGAGCTCTTGAACATATTTCATATGAGTCGAGGTGTGTAGAGTCTTCAAGTAAACTCCATACAGATATCTCTCTCATCTTAGAACGCAAGTGCTGCGTTTGCCCAGTTTTAATAATAAGCCAATCTTGGTTTCGGTGAAACCTGAACTTCCACCTTCACAAAAGTCAAAATTACGCACACAACAGGCAAACGTATGAACTCTACTCGAAAACTCTACACACTTGACTTATATGAAATATACTCGAGAAGTCGACACACCTCGATGAAACCTGTCAAGTCTACAAAGCCGTGAATCACCGTACGCAAGATACTGAATGACCACAATGTCTGGCTGTTTGAATTTTTTTTTAGAGAATTTTGTTTCATTCTTCTTACGCCTGGCCTACTCTTGTGGTGTTTTTTGAAAATTTGTGGTGTACCTCAGAAGTGGTTCAACTTGAGCGACTCAAAAATTATACAGTTCTAATTTGAATAAGTTTGCATATCCATAAAAAGTTGAGTGTTGATCAAGAAAACTGTGCGACCTGTGTAGTGCGTACAAACAAACAAACAAACAGAAACACAGAAAAAGCTCCATAAGAGTGGGAAAGAAGTCTTCGCTATCGCTTATCCAATGGATAGTTTTTCTTTCATGTCACATAGTTTCGATTTGTTAAAACTGATTCTTTCGTCTCGTCTTATATTCGCATAATATATTAAGCTTTCTACGAAGGAGTTTGAGATACGCGTCTCATGTTTTCACTTTCTGAAAACCTGCGGTACGTGAATGTCGAACTCCACTCTCATCTCCTTCGCTCTGTCTCTCTCTCATTCCCTCTAATTCCTTGAGAAGCAATTTCTTTACGAGTCCGTCTCTTTTTATTCGAAATTCCCATTCATTGCAGCATATCACCACTCTTACGTTCCTCCATTTCTCGTCTTGCCTATCCTATTTCTGTATGTATATCATCGTACTTTTATATTATCATTTCCCTTCCTTTCTGGCCTTATTCAAATATATCTTGTAACTTTTCTTCTTTTCATCATCCCAGGGATCAACATCACTTCTCATGTTTTCGGATCTTGCCATGTCTCATCCGTGATCAGTTAATTTGCCTCTCTTTGTAGCCTTACCATCCCTTCTGTCTTCTTATTGTCGTTCCATCCAATTTGCGTTAAGCCCTCTCTTTCAGTCAATGCCTTGGGTCTCTCTTTCGCGCGAGCTAGGTCGTGTTTAGTATTGGTGACTCGATGTTCTACTTCATCCGCTTTTCGAACGGCAAGACGTTGAGTGTTTGCGGCAAGACCCCACAATGCACCAGTCTGTCTGTCGTAGATCGAAATGTCTTGCTCTCATACAAATGAACAGAGTGAGAGAGCTAATATGACATCACATCTAAAATCATGGTAGGTATAATGGTGTGGACCGGAAAAGTGGATTATGATACAAATCTGTACAAATTATAATACAGTAATGAATGGTCCGACATGTACACGACATGTACACTTGCGACCATATGAATTGTCGATCAAATCATATTAGAGTGTGTCCGGGAGAAATTTCATTGATGTTATACGCAATGAAACGAATAGAGAATGTACTAAATACGCACCCCACGTACTGTCTATGAAAGTAGCAATAATATACGCGGATTCTACTTTAATTGAAATTTTAATTTGGGAAAAAATATTTTATGTGACCGTAAGTGTACTCCCTCATAATAACTGATACCACTAAATCAAACATCCGCACTGAACATATTCCATAATATATATATATATATATATATATATATATATATATATATATATATATATATATATATATATATAAATATATCATAGTTTATTCATATGATAGTTTATAGTTATGCATCCTGATTCAGATTGATGACAACACCGCATTGTATACTAGTAGTTCACGATATGTGGACGCAATAAATCGACAGAAAGTTGAAATTTAAATTATATTATTTGTACAAATGTTCCAAGCTTTTAATCTTTGGAGAGTACCTTTAATTATTCATAAACCTTAATGCGACAATAAATATTAATGAATGTTTTGTTTACATGCATTCTGAACAAAAACGCTTGATTTTTCCATTTTATGAGGTACCTCTGAACACAATGACATACAATGTGTATAAATATCTCGATTTTTTTTTGTGAAGACTATTTCTATTATTTCTTATTATTGTTATTACTAGTCAAACGCGAAATAAGCGTTGTAAGATGAGCGAGATATCTCAATAAGGTATAAAAGTCCTTAAAGTAGTTCTACCCTTGCTACTTTATCGACGCTGGTATTCTACACACCTTGATATCTGAATAAGCTATTAAAGTCGTTATAGTAGTTCTACTCTTGCCACTTCATTGACTCTGGTGTTCTACACACCTTGACGCATATAAAAAATACTTCAATGTTGATCAACTCTTGAATCTAGAAAGCAGTGAATCTCGACAACTTAATTCTGTCAAAATTTTTATGATATATTTTATGAATATTATCTATGACTATCAATAACGTAACGGGATAAGCAACATGGCGCTTTCCTTTCGCACCATGCGTATATCAAAGGGATGCCGCCTTACAAATGTTATGATGATTTGCTGGTATTATTGTGTGTTGATCTATACAAGTAATAGATGTAATGCAATCTGTGAATCCAGCTCTTTCCAACTGCATTAAACAATATTGGGATAAATCTCATTTGAATTAGCCAATCTAAATTTAAAATAGGTCTGTAAAAGCATTTAGTCCCCTAGTCAAGAGCCCTACTGCTATATTTACCATTTGATAACTGGATAATTACTCATCATCCACGAGAAAGATTAAAATCAATGCAATTGTACAACTATGTACTATATATTGAAATACGAGCCTAATACGTACGATTTGATTTGAAATTGCGAATCTCACAAATGTACACGAAAGTGTGCTGATTCCATTATGGTGAAAACGGCCTAATGTTAAAAGGATAGGACTTACGCCATGTTGCTTATCCCGTTACGTTATCGATAGTCATAGATATTATCAGTCATTTCATTTTTTTTCTTCAAAACGACTGATCAGAATTGCTTAAAAAATCGTAATAATGTGTAAAATCCATGTATACACATTTAGAGAGAATTTCAGTCCATTTGGAGAGATTTTTGATGAGCGTAGCGAAGTCTCCATCCCACTCTTATAGGGCTTTGTCTGTGTGTTTTTTTTTTTTTTTTTGTTTGTTTGTAAGCACTCCACAGGTCGCAAGGGTTGACTGATCAACATGAAACATTTTTATACACGCAAACTCATCCAACTTAGAACTGTATAGTTTTTGGAATGAATCGGTCAGACCGATTTTGAGAAAAATCATCTCAAAGTTTCTAAAAACCCCATAAGATTTGGCTGGGCAGAAAATGTTGAAAAATAAAATCTCTCCAAATAGGATGAAATTTTCTCTAAATGTGTGAACATGGATTTTACACATTATTACGATTTTTTAAGCAATTCTGATCAGTCGTTTTGAAGAAAAAAATAACTGATAATATTCATCAAATATATCATACAAATTGTTACAGAATTAAGTTGTTGAGATTCACTGCTTTCTAGATTCAAGAGTTGACCAACAATGAAGTATTTTTTATATGCGTCAAGGTGTGTAGATTCAAGATTAGAACTACTTTAACTACTTTTATAGCTTATTCAGATATCAAGGTGTGTAGAATACCAGAGTCGATAAAGTAGCAAGGGTAGAACTACTTCAAGGACTTTTATACCCTATTCAGATATCTCGCTCATCTTACAACGCATATTTCGCGTTTGACTAGTATTTTTAAACATTTTCTGCCCAGCCAAATCTTATAGGGTTTTTAGAAACTTTGAGATGATGATTCTCAAAATCGGTCCGACCGATTCATCCCAAAAACTATACAGTTCTAAGTTGGATGAGTTTGCGTGTACAAAAAAAGTTTCATGTTGATCAGTCAACTCTTGCGACCTGTGGAGTGCTTACAAACAAACAAAAAAACACACAGACAAAGCCCTATAAGAGTGGGATGGAGACTTCGCTACGCTCATCAATAAACATGCACAAAAGTTTCACGGGATAAATGAATTATTATTACTAGTCAAACGCGAAATATGCGTTTTAAGATGAGCGAGATATCTCAATATGGTATAAAAGTCCTTAAAGTAGTTCTACCCTTGCTACTTTATCGACTCTGGTATTGTACACACCTTGATATCTGAATAAGCTATTAAAGTCGTTAAAGTAGTTCTACTCTTGCCACTTCATTGACTCTGGTGTTCTACACACCTTGACGCATATAAAAAATACTTCATTGTTGGTCAACTCTTGAATCTAGAAAGCAGTGAATCTCGACACCTTAATTCTGTCACAATTTTTATGATATATTTTATGGATATTATCAGTCATTTTATTTTTTTTCTTCAAAACGACTGATCAGAATTGCTTAAAAAATCGTAATAATGTGTAAAATCCATGTATACACATTTAGAGAGAATTTCAGTCCATTTGGAGAGATTTTATTTTTCAACATTTTCTGCCCAGCCAAATCTTATGGGGTTTTTGGAAACTTTGAGATGATGATTCTCAAAATCGGTCCGACCGATTCATCCTCAAAACTATACAGTTCTAAGTTGGATGAGTTTGCGTGTACAAAAAAAGTTTCATGTTGATCAGTCAACCCTTGCGACCTGTGGAGTGCTTACAAAAAAAAAAAACACACAGACAAAGCCCTATAAGAGTGGGATGGAGACTTCGCTACGCTCATCAATTACTAGTCAAACGCGAAATATGCGTTGTAAGATGAGCGAGATATCTCAATAAGGTATAAAAGTCCTTAAAGTAGTTCTACCCTTGCTACTTTATCGACTCTGGTATTCTACACACCTTGATATCTGAATAAGCTATTAAAGTAGTTAAAGTAGTTTTACTCTTGCCACTTCATTGACTCTGGTGTTCTACACACCTTGACGCATATAAAAAATACTTCATTGTTGGTCAACTCTTGAATCTAGAAAGCAGTGAATCTCGACAACTTAATTCTGTCACAATTTTTATGATATATTTTATGAATATTATCAGACATTTTATTTTTTTTCTTCAAAACGACTGATCAGAATTGCTTAAAAGATCGTAATAATGTGTAAAATCCATGTATACACATTTAGAGAAAATTTCATTCCATTTGGAGAGATTTTATTTTTCAACATTTTCTGCCCAGCCAAATCTTATGGGGTTTCAGAAACTTTGAGATGATGATTCTCAAAATCGGTCCGACCGATTCATCCCAAAAACTATACAGTTCTAAGTTGGATGAGTTTGCGTGTACAAAAAAAGTTTCATGTTGATCAGTCAACCCTTGCGACCTGTGGAGTGCTTACAAAAAAAAAAAAAAAAAAAACACACACAGACAAAGCCCTATAAGAGTGGGATGGAGACTCCGCTACGCTCATCAATTACTTACACTAGTCAAACGCGAAATATGCGTTGTAAGATGAGCGAGATATCCTAATAAGGTATAAAAGTCGTTGAAGTAGTTCTACCCTTGCTACTTTATCGACTCTGGTTTTCTACACACCTTGATATCTGAATAAGCTATAAAAGTCGTTAAAGTAGTTCTAATCTTGAAACCTTATTGACTCTGGTAATCTACACACCTTGACGCATATAAAAAATACTTCATTGTTGGTCAACTCTTGAATCTAGAAAGCAGTGAATCTCAACAACCTAATTCTGTAACAATTTGTATGATATATTTGATGAATATTATCAGTTATTTTTATTTTTTCTTCAAAACTACTGATCAGAATTGCTTAAAAAATCGTAATAATGTGTAAAATCCATGTTTACACATTTAGAGAAAATTTCATCCTATTTGGAGAGGTTTCATTTTCCAACATTTTCTGCCCAGCCAAATCTTATGGGGTTTTTAGAAACTTTGAGATGATTTTTCTCAAAATCGGTCTGACCGATTCATTCCAAAAACTATACAGTTCTGAGTTGGATGAGTTTGCGTGTACAAAAAAAGTTTCATGTTGATCAGTCAACCCTTGCGACCTGTGGAGTGCTTACAAACAAACAAAAAAAAAAAAAAAAAAAAAAAACACACAGACAAAGCCCTATAAGAGTGGGATGGAGACTTCGCTACGCTCATCAATTATTCATCTTTTTTTTCTTGTAATAAGATTTATAGCTATTGTGATTATATTGGCGTACGCTGAGCGTGGAGTATCTTCAGTCATTCATGAACCTTAATGTGCCAGAAAATATTAATGAATTTTATGTCTACATACATTCTAAACATAAATTCTTGATTTTGTCATTGATCTATTTCATTGAATACAATGATTCACAATGTGTATACTATAAATATTCAGTTTTTTTTTTAGAAAAAAATATATGTGATTGCCATCATTATTATTATTATCATGTGATGAGATTTATAGCGTGTAATTATATTTTATGAGCAAAATGGTTACGTGACAATTTTATATGGGTGATTATCGCTTCTTATTTCGTTCTTTTGTTAAAACGCTTGGTCTCGAATGTCTTTAGCGAGGTATTTGAAACTTTTCAGAAGAAAATAAAAGAATATTTAAAAGATTCAAGAACCAGAGCCCTTTCATTATAATTTAGGCTCACCCTTTAAAAGCGGAACGTAGTTTGAAGTCAAGCTAAGACCTTCCATTATCATGGTAACGGAGAAAGTGTGCTATAATGGTTTGCATTCATAAACAACTAAAGAATATAAGGAATTAATTATGCAAGATTAATATGGTGAAATAAATTTAATTTTTCTTACGCAAAGGTTCCTTTTTTGTGAACACATTTTTTCTTGACTTGACTTATAGCATGACTGACCTGGCATGCACTATCTTACACGTGATTTATTAGCTGACCCACTTATACATTGGTGGAGGTGCCAGATAGCTATGGGCATTTCAATACATTTCGATGAGTATTTTTTGAATATCTCACAATAGATATCAATTGTATAAAATAACAAACTTATAAGAGCTGTAATCTTCATCACGTCAAAAATGTGAGACTCATTCAAAAACAGCATATGTATCAGGTATTATATGTAATCAAATTTCATCATAATAGGAAATTAGAATGAATCAGTATTCAATAACATAAACGTGAAATATAATTGTTTTCTATATTTTTAATTTTCCAATACCGAAGGATTTTCAGACAGCTATTTACATTCATCCAATATTCTCGTTACAGGGCCTCGTAATAATAATTACAAGCTGTAACATAATAATAAAAATTGGAAGGTTACCTTTGTTCTTTGAAACCATCAGTAACCAGATCTACGCATATACCAAATTTCCATGAGAGGAGGTGAAAGTGCCTAGTTCACTACAATTACAGGATGTCTCGTATATTATTAAGGTGGCTTTGTGCAAGGCGCGGGCTGTCCAAATAATGGAGTGTGTCGCAAAACTACCCCTTCCCCCTCCTCAATCCCCCTCCCTCTCGCAACCCCAATGTTTCATGTTTCGCCTACGCTGTAGGCAACCCACCGCACACAACCAGTATCACATTTACTGCGTACAATAATTATTATTATTGTTGTCATTAGCATACAGTAATTTCGACTCACTCTTTTTTTATGTTTAGTTCTACTTTCCAAAAATAATATGAATAATGAAATTAATATAAATAATCCACCAGATAATAGAATGCATTATATTGTATATGATTGAGAGGACTTATACGCCAGGCAATTCTGTATTTATTGAACACTTGTTATATCCCATATATATTTCTGAGAGATGAACTTATTTTCTCTCCTGTTTCATCGAACTTGTTTCAGGCAGATGAAATATAATTGTATATCCATGACACATTAGTCAACTGCCGCCCCCGAGGCCCAGTCAGCTAAGGCACGGCGTTAGAAACTCTTGTCAGGTCAGACGTGGGTTCAAGTCTCGCATGAGGCAAGGGTTTTGTAAACGTTTTCTTACCCATCACCACTGCATCGTCTCATTTTCATCCGCTCATCAGTATCACTATATAACTTTACTAAAAAAAAAATTCGACCAACAACACATCAAATATATATCTCACCGTTATAGCCTCCCACAAGAGCTCAAAAGTATCACGGAACAGAATTTTAAATACAAATTGAAGACCTATCTAACAAACCATTGCTTTTATTCCATTGGTGACTGCCTGTATCATAATAGTAAAAATTGTAATATCTGTAGGCCTATAAAATGTTAAGTTTTTTCTTACATGGTTTAATATAGTCTGACATGTAATATACTGACATATGTACGTAATAATTATTTCATGTATAAGCACGTTTATTTTAACTCATTTCTGTTTTGTATAATATGACTGTCTTATATCATTTCATGATCATACAAAGGACAATAAAGAGATTATTATTATTATTATTATTATTATTATTATTATTATATAACTGTGATATATGAGAGTCGATAATCTGTCAGGATGGATTTTACACAACTATATCTTTCACAAGCCTTTAATGTTGAAGTTGCAGAGCTTGTCTTTTCAACTACTGGAGTTTTTTTTAATTATCCAATTGGTAACTGCCCTCATTCTTTCACAGATACATGTGTGTATTTTACACATATACTTCAAAGTATACTTCATAACATGATAGTTGGTTGGTTGACACTCATGAACAGTGTCGAGATGTTGAACTATTGTGGAAATGCACAAACTTTACTTATAGACAATACAGACGAATAGAGAAAACATCCATTCTGTACTTTATTATTTATGGATTGTGTATTGTTCATATAGATGTACTGTGGATTGAAAAATTATATATAAATATTTTATTACATTCATATAATTATATTGAAATCATAATTTTCTGGTTGAATTTGATAATTTGAGGTTGTACAATCTCTTGAAACATCTCGAAGACAGTGGTCATTAGGTGCGGTTATGTGAAGCAAATTATTCAGTAAATCTGATGGTAAATGATTTCTTTCTCTGTACAAGAGGTGAGATGTTCACTATTTTTGCATTCGACAAGTGTTTTGAAATATTGAAGATAGATGGTTTTTCATTTATTGGTCCAGATATTTGCACATAGTAGGCTACACATGTAAAAAATATCAAAACTCAAAACTGGAAATAAAAAATTAGTAAATGGAAAGAGATAATTGAGAAATACAGATAATATCTGAATGATGTTCTGTATATTTCAACATTCAGTGTTTTGGTTTACCTCTGGTGGTTTTCATGCTATTTAATTTCATAGTGACTAATGAATGTTCCATTTGTCTATTATCACTCACTTATTCATAAAAATAGATGTAATATACCCTCTAATGTTTCCAATATGATATTGAGAAAGAAGTCGGGGAAAAAAATAATAACCGTTGAACAATTTTTCCACAAACGTTTTGCAATAAACAGCCATCATTAACCAATCACACCATCAGACACTAAAATATTAAGAAATGTCAATAATACTCGAATTGTGTTTTTCCAACCATTTTACTCGAATCGATCATGAATTGTTTTATTCAAATAATCGTAGTCAACTTACAAATCAATCAACAAAATGCATACTTTTTTGTGGAGGAGCCGTTAAAATATATGCTTTCTCAATATCCTTGAAAAGTTGATACAAAGCCACTGCTTCCCAAATCAGGCTAAGGATGGCAAGATAAGATCGTTTGAATATGACATCACAAGAGCTGTCTTACTAGCCCAAAAATATAAATTATATTGATAAAATATAATGAAATATATTCTCGCTTTGTTTATAGAATGGCGTCTTCGTCGTACGGTGTGTATTGAAAGATTTGTGGAGGTGCCGTTCCTACCGTAATGTTTTCATTCAAGATCAAATACCAGATGAGATACGATCAGCTTACACGTATTTGCCGTATATTATGGTTTCTTCTAGTCCTCTCATTTTCCATTTATGAATTACACTCTTTTCAAACTCACGAGTTTCAACTACAAACTATACCTCAGAGCATTCCTGTCATTACCGTTATACTCACTGTAAACCCCAAATAATAGAACATTTCATCCACATCAAGAAACACAAATTAAATTATTTGTGTACTTTTCATTAACTATACACCACGGGATAATCTGTTAAGTATCCGTCAAAACTAGACCGGTTAATTGCTATGACAAATGATGGTTCCTGAACAAATTGTCCCCATTAGAAACTAAAAAGATATATACTAAGCTGACAGAATAACATATATCCCATATGTGACGATTTTTCGATCGTTGGGTAATTAGTCACAAGATCAGTAGACAACAATCGGCCCAGCATTTTGACGTAACAACGGTGCACAATACTCTACCGGACGTAGTGCACCTGTGACGGTATGATTTACGAGGTGCTGACGTTGACAAGAGCGTATAGGGGGCGGTGAGCGAGGGGTGGGACAGAAGGGGAGATGAGGTAATAGTGGGGGGAGGCGTGGACCATCATACATGTCATATCTCTACCACCCCCGCCCCCGCCAACATCCTCGTCACCGCCTCCCAGACGGTTATTAATTATTCAACCATACGCTTCTATATCTTCCATAGGGACTATTATAATACCACTGGTACAGCACAAACTGCCGCAGGGAAGCAGACATATTCAGACAATTAGCATCTTTCTTCTGAGAATGGTGGAAAACAAGACACTCAGAGAATTTATAAGAATTGAATATATGAAGGTTTTATCAACAATGAAATATGGTCAAGAAAATCTTATATATACAATATATATACATATGAGTAACTTGTATATTTATATTGTATAAATATATATATATATATATATATATATATATATATATATATATATATATATATATATGTGTGTGTGTGCATGTGTGTGTGTGTGTGTGTATGTGTGCGTAGA